>VZTI01000469.1:176945-201641 GCA_013397865.1 Struthidea cinerea | reverse complement strand
CCGCAGGCACCGGCGGCTGCCCCGGAGCGAGGAGGACGGGGCTGGGACACGGGGGCCGCCTGCGCCGGGAAAGCAGAGCATGAGTCCGTCGGGAGTCAGAGCGGAAGCACCGGGGGATTATCGCCGACCCCGCAGTGTTGTGGTGTTTCAGTACTACGCATTATGTCTGCGGCGTTCTCTCCCTGCCGCAGCAGCTGCCGAGTGCGGCGGCTTCGAGGGCTTCCAGCCCGGTCCCCAATGAATTCAACCGACGTTTTCTTAATCCTCACTAAACCCGCCAGGAGAACCCCCGCGCCTCGGCCCCGGTGACGCCCAAGTGCTCCCATGCGCAGGACACGGACACGCTGGATGGGAGCGCCGGGAGCCGCCGGCACGTCCCGCACGCTGACCCCGCTCTGGGCTGCGGGACCGGGAACACGCGGAACGTGTCCGGATGCGACAGCGCTGCGGGAGACAGAGGGTGGTCGGGCCCCGAACAGGCTCCCCAGGGAATGGTCACGGTCCCGACCCTGCCAGAACTCAAGGAGTGTTTGGACAACGCTCTCAGGGATGCACAGGGTGGGATTGCTGGGGTGTCCTGTGCAGGGCCAGGAGTTGGACTCGAATGATCTTTGTGGATCCCTTCCAACTTAAGGATATTCCATGGTTCATGATTCGATGATTCACTATATCAGCATAAATTCAGAGTTTATGCCTGCCCTGTTCTAATTTTTTGAGACTTTTTAGCAATGTTCAGTACCACTTCGTTACAGATTTGTTACACAAACTGGCACCAAACAAGCAGAGGGGTAGAAGGGGCAATCGGCATGCAGGGAAGAGATTCGAATGTAACAGACGTAACAGGCTCACTGCTGGGTCAGGCAGTGGCACCTTTATCTCTATTTCCTCTGCCCTCAAAAGATCATTTTTTGGTAAGAGCAGTATATTGGGACTTGTCCAAGTGGGTTTGAACCTGCTACTCATTGTGAAGAAACAACGTCCCTTTTTCTGGTAGTGAGAGGGGCCCTTCCCCGGGAAACAACTGGGAAGGTACTGAAGAACTGGAATTTTGGGACAACAGAAGTTAAAGATCCATAATCCAAATTTCAGGATCATTATTAAGAATTACCACCCTGAAGACTCCTATCTGAATTAGTCTTTAAAAGCATAAATTTAGTTACCAGGTGTGACACAGTAAGGATTTTAAACCCGTGCAAATTAAAGGTAAACTACTAGAACATTTCCTTAACTGAAACTGGGAGTGGGAAATGTGATCGCCAGGATGAAGCAGATACGTGGGAGAGAGGCATCTCTGCAAACACACATCCCTGAGGGGCAGCACATCTGGTCCCACAGCTCGGGCACTGTAATCAGCACCAGGGCCGGGGCTCAAATGCCAATCTAACACTTGAAACCAGTTTTCTGACCTGTTTTCCAGGACTCCAGACCCAACTGCACAAGGCACGATTTGCTGTTGTACCTCTCACAGAAAAAGCCCCTTAAAAACTGCAAAAGATTCTGTTGTGTAGTAGCAATCATTTAACATAGGTGATACAACCCACAGAGCAGCCAGATGAGTGCAGGACCTGTACAGGTGCCCAGCTTGGGACAGAACGTTCTGGTGCTGCAGTTAGGTAAATTAACTGACGAGTGCTTGCATGCCATTAGCAAGCACTTCCTTAAAATTCCTTGGCATTATTCAAAAACCCAGTTACAGCTCAACTGCTAAATCATTCATTAGCTTAAGGTCTGTCCCTGCACCTTTGTAAGGTAAAACAAAGAACTCCCCCGACAAAGAACTCAGAGGATGGCAAACAACCTCCTGTTCTGGACCCTAAAACTCAACCATAAACTGCTGGCATTGGAGAAGACTAGGATGTTTGCAAGAATTCCAAAGCTGGGAAATGTAAAACATGATGGGAAATGCAAAACATGAGGCAGTGCAGAAACCCTGAGGATCAAGTTTAACCTCAATCCAAATGGAGACTGAAATCTGTTCTTAAAGCACCTCAGAGCCAAGAGCCCCTGAAGCACTCGGTGAGGCTGGAGGAACAGCAGATTTTGATGTACATTTCTGTTATCTAATGACCCAGGCACCCAAATCCAGTCAGTTTTCAGGTGACATTTTAATAAAAAGTGGAATTGTACTGTATTCCCAGAAGTTTTAAGCACATTCTTGTTTGCTTAAGTGTTTCTCTCTTTAAACTGAGATCTGGACAGTGAGGGGTGTTGGATCCTCCGCAGTGTCTGATGCAATCAGCTCCAGTCAGCGTTTCCCTGTTTGTCCCCCAGCCTTTCCTGAGGGAACGGCTGGGATGCGCATGTCCCCACGCGACGTGACTCAGGAGTGTCACCCCGACATATTCACATTGCTTTTATTTAGGTCTTCTGCCAACAGTTACAGGGTAACAGACACTTGGGACTGCAAAGTCGAAGTTGCAAGCAAAAATCAGGACCAAGGCAAAGAAAAAAAAATCCACAAAGGCAATTAAATCAAATCCAATATAAATACAATGTTCCGGAGCTCTTTAATCATACTGCTTTCTTTAATAAAGAGGTGGTTAGGATCTTACAGTATTTTCTTTTGGCCTAATCCAAGGATTTTGTTACTCTTCACCAGTCTTAATTCCACGCATACAAAAAAAAAATTGATATTCAACCTTTAAAATATAAGCCATATTTTCTTAATAAAATAAGTTTTATGCTGCTGCTTGTTTAGTAAGTACTGTACATCAACTGTTCACGGCTATTTAACAAATGGACCATACAGAGTTCAAGCTAGAGCAAAAAAAACCCACAAGAAAAATAACAACCCAAACGGAGCGTCCTGTAAACACCCTATGTACAGTCCCACACTTGCTCGTAGAAAGGAGGTACGAAAGGGGCTGGAAATCAAACACAAAAGCACTGGAGTCCTGGAAATTTTCTTTCACAACTACTGAAGTGCAAATCACTCAGGCAAGATATGAATTTCACTTGTTTATTGCTCTCTTGCTGTCTGGCTTCCCTTCCTGAAACAATCACATTCTTTTATTTCACACTGATTTTCCAAGAAGAAAGCCTTCCGCGAGGCAACGCTGGATGCTTGGGCTGTTTGACACTGAGACATCGGGTCGTACGTGTGCGATCCCAGAACACCCCAACTGCCCTGGAAGCTGCGGGGAGAGGGCAGAGCAGCCCTCCCGCCCCGTTCTGTTCAGATATAAGGGAAACAACAGCATTCAACAGGTAAATGAAAGCTACTTCTCTTCCCACAGAACTGCATGCACTCGGCGACGCTTCCAGTCGCAGATGGAACTCGTGTGCGTGGAGAAGGCAGAGACTCGGAGCTGATTGGGATGCCCATGTGGGGTTTGTGGCTAACTACAGATCCTGATATGTACCTGGGGTAACACCTATCCGCTACAGGCAGCAAAACGCACCTCAACATGCAGCTACTCGTTTGCATCTCGGACAAGAGAAGGGGAGAAATGCCGATGCCGGAGTGCGGAGAGGGTACGGTGCATAGTCCGGTATAGAAAACATGCGGGTCACTCCAACCTCTCTAAACTTCTTCAAAGTGGAAACGGGGTTTAAAGGGCACAGCAGCTACTGTGTTTGGCTTTTTTGTTTATCCAAAACCATGAAAACCCAACGCAGAGGGTGAAATAAGGGCAGAACACGATCTGCACGTCAACAGCTGAGAGTTTCAGAAGCTGTGAAGCTTTTGTGTAGTTAAAATTGCTGTTAAAAGTAGGTGCTACATCAGCAAGTCTTCATTCATAGTTTTCTATGAACAGCCACCTTACAAATGAGTGCAAATCTTAAAGGTCCATTTTACATTTCAAGTCTCAAGGTTAAAAAAAATTGTTACAGAGCAACAAGCTGTTTCTGTAAATGCCCACACTATCTCTTTTCAAATGGTTAAAAATGGCACGTGCTATGCCACAGCTACTAAAAGACATTTCAGAATTCTAGACCCAACTAAAACACTAAAATAAAAACGAGGAACCAAAATACCTTTGCCCCTCGCTGCAGAGCAGCAGCCAGGCGCGTTCCAGTGTAATGCTGGTGAACAAACTGATTTGCAGAGAGAACCTTGACCTTGACCCCGATTTTATTCTTAATGAGGAGCTTTCTAACACCAGGTAAGCGGGAACAGCCCCTCTGAGATCGTTTTGCTTTCAATGAACACAAGCCAGAGTTCGGAGGATGAGATGGAGGTGCTGATTGGTGTCACTATGCAGGCACTTGTGTAGAGGAATGTAGGCTTCTCATGTTGACACTTAGTGTTGATGTGTTCCCTACGCTCTAAAAGCCTTCCTAAGAGTTCCCTACCTACTGACCACGGATAGTTCCTGGTCTCCTCCCCGTCACCTTGAGGATATACAGCAGTGGAGGTTGACACAAGGTGCAAAGGAGGATAAGAACCAAACACTGTGGTCTTGAGGAAAAACAGGACTGTGCTAAACGTAGGATCTTCACCAAATGTGACATCAGTGGGCTCAGCACTTAGTTTGCATAGCATAGTGATGTCTTCACTGTTCACAAACACGTTGCCCCAAAAGAAAATGGGAAGAGTGAATTCCCGGGATTAGGACAGCTCAATGGGCCAACATGACCGGTGTCGTTTTCATGAAGGCAAGGCAAGTTTCAACGTCAGAAAGTACAAACCAAAGAGGTGTAGATGTGCTTCTGTCCGCGCGCGGGCCAGGGGCAGCGCTCGCGTGGGGCCGCCTGGGAAACGCGTTCGGCAGGAAAATGATACCAGAGCTCTTCCCCTCAGAGCGCGGCAGGAGCGTGCGCCTCGTGTGTCTCTTGAAGGAAGCGCTGTGAACACTTTCATAGAAAAAAACCCAGATAATGTGCCCGGATGATATCGGTACTGAGCTGCCACCACAGCCCCGCCACCGTGCGTACGGTCACTGTGCAGCAAAACGGGTCTGAAAAGCAGTGACCAGGTTCCTGTGGGGAAAAAGGCTGTTTTCCTGGTACAAGCACAAATCAGGGGTTTCCCCCATGACAACAACAAAGATTTCATCATTCTAAGGAACAATCTGGTGTGCTTTCAGAATAAAAACCCTGGGCATGAGAGCAGTGATACCATGACACAAAGAGCAGCAAAACCTAGCAGCAGAGAGGGTGAGAGCCTGGAGGTGCTAGAGGTGGGGATGTGGTGGGTGGGAAAGCAGCTGGCCCGGGCAGACACGTGCCAAATGCACACGGGCAACGGGCGCTGTGGAGCACCCGGCACAGCACGGGCTGCAGTCGGCAGCACTCATCGGACAGAAACGTTGGAGAGCTGCGGCGTGAACACACACAGCTTCAGGAAGTGCGGGGATGTAAACTCTGAGAATGTTAATGACTTGTGGATTTTGGCAACAGACTCAATATTGTATAAAAATAAAGTTTAGTAAAAAAATCCCGGTGTCCATCGTAAAAATTCAGGGGGGAAAAAAAGAAAGAAAAAAATGGATAGCGCTTTCTGTCCTTATGGGATGGAGATGCCCCCATTTGTCAGAAACAGTTTTAAATAACAAGTAGTACATTGGAAACAACAATGGGTCAGCAGCCATTAAACGTGTCCTGTATGAAAGTGCACATCTTTCAATGGGGTTTAACCACCGTGAGGTCGTGATCTGACACAAACTGCAACTGAGGACCATAGAAATTAACTCCTTCCGATGGAAATATGGACCACCATCAAGACAAGATTACTAGTTTCCTTACAAGATTAAAAACATTGAAATTTTGCAGCATCATAGTAAGGCACTCACCCATGGAAAAGTCTGTGACTGTTGCTTCGAGCGGCAGCAGCTGACTAGCTTGTAACACGAGGAAGACAGTTTTCAGTTCTGAGCTAAGTGCTAGGGTGCCTTACATTATCTGGGGGGAATTACTTGGGGGTGGGGAACTGTTAGTGTTACAATTCTCCTATAAACTAGTTGGTTTTTTTTTTTCCCCTCAACCCATTAAAGCATCTCATAATCTAAAATATTAGTTTTATAAATCTAGTCTTCTGTTTTAAGGCTCTAAAAATCCCCTCCCCCCAACCCCCACAAAAAATACCTACCAGCGCCTGGTGGGCAACGGAGGACCAAAGCCGCCAGTTCACAGTCAGGAGTCTCTAGTATTGCATCTTAAAAATGAAAACCTGCTTCCGCCTCCCGGGAGTTTTATCCCTTCCCTTGAATGCCTTCATGTGTTTGGTCAGGTCAAAATTTTGCAAAGCCAGAAAAAATTAAAAAAATAATCATCATCATCATCATCATCAGTCTCTTCCAATCCTACAAAGGTGTTGGATCGTTCTGTCCCATGGTGCTGGTCTCCTGCCTCGAGTCGACGCTGCCTGCCCTGCAGTGATTTCTCATTGGAAAAAAAAAACAAGGTGTCCCAATGCTTCCTTTTTTGTATGGCTCCTACAAATCTGAAAGCTTTCTTGAGTGAGGTAACAAAAGTTAGGCTTTCAAGCAAAGTACATGGTACGTAAAGTGTCCTGATGAACCTGCACAGCCTTCGCCAAGGCTTGGGGATCTCTGCCGTTGCTCTGTCCAGATATATGGCTGCCCTCGCCACTGAAAATCAAGGAAATCACTGGATAATTATTTCATATTTTCACCCCAGATCACTGAGAAGCTCCCCTGGAGCTGGGGATCAGCTGAGTGCTGGCAGCACAGGAAGTCACCTCACTGCAGTGCACAGGGATGCTGTGCATGCTGGTGACCATGCCTGGACTGCAGAGATTCCAGCACCTTGAGACAGCTGGAAATACTCAGACACCCCAGGGATGCTCCCACAAGCCCGGGATGAGCTCAGGATAGGATTTAACCCTCCATTATCCCCGTTCCCACTGTGCTGGGCCTTAAGAGGCTGCAGCTACATGCAGGTCTTCCCCTGGAAAGGCTCTGCTGCAGCACTCTCAGACACAGGCACTTTCAAACATCAAGGTCCCCTGCCCATGCCTGGCTCTGCCCTCCCAGGGCCACAGGCTGTGCCCCTCACCTGTCGTGCTCCTTGTCCACGAGATGGTACCGCGCCCGGAACGCCACCAGCCGGGCGTAATAGGCCGGGGCTGGGATGGAGACGGAGCGGGTGCAGCGCACGTAGGTATGGCACAGCTGGTACGTGAGGATCTGCAGCTCGTCCGCCGTGAACCGGTTGTCATCCCAGAGCACGTAGTAGTGGGACGGCCGGCTCGTGCCCTGGGAAGGAGGGGGCCAGTCTGAGAGGTGCTGCCTGCACCTGGATGCAGCTGCCTCTCATCCCCATCATCCCCTCCCTGATCCAAATGATCTGTCAGCCAGCCTGGGCAGGAGGGATGCCTGTGCTTCCCTGCTGTGAGAACCCTACACGGCGTGGCAGGAAAGCCCTTGGCACTGAGGTGCAAAGCAGTACTAATGGTGCTGCCTGTTTCCTCTGCGCCACACAGCCCACTGCATCCCCCACTGCATCCCCACTGAGCCGGGCCAGCTCCCGCTGCCTGCGCAGGGGAGGGGAAGCCGAGCAGCCTCCCTTCTGAAAGCAGCTGCAGATTACACGAGTGCAGTTTTTCCAGTCCGGTTTCTGACTAATCTTGGCTGCCTGCAGCCAGGCAGCTGCAGAGCAGGCAGGGATGGCTGGCCCGGCTCTCCCGCCCAAGACCAGACAGCAGGTCCCTGCTGACAACCGGGTGCCCCGGCGAGGCCGGTATGCTCAGACACCAGCTGACAAGCTGCTGATTTGGCCGCTCTGAAGGAGCAAAACCTCTTACGAGACCCTTGGCTCCAGGAGAGTAACTGAGTACGTGCCACACAGTGCAGCAGCAGCACAGACCCGGCACCTGCTTGCCAAACCACCGCAGTGGCAGCTCGGATCCAACTATCCTCAAATCCAACTGCCCACGTCTCCATGCTAGAGGGAGGCTGTGACAGGGCCAGGACAACTGCATGAGAGCACAATCTGCAACAGCAGTCAAAAAACCCAGCAGCATCCCAAGAGCCAGCACTGGAGCGCGGTACCTGAATGCCTGCATGACTGCACAGGTAGAAGTCAAACTCAAAGGGGTGGGTGATGTTGGTATCCACTGTTGTTCCTGCTGGGATGTTCCCACTCTTTCCAATCTGCAGGGAATAGAAAGAGATCCGAGCACTGCAGAGTTTGGTTATTTCCAGTTGCCAAGAGCACCGTCCTTAACACAGCTGCCCTGCCTCAGGGCCATAGTGGAGAGTTCCTATCTCAGTTTGAGATGCATAGACAGTCTCTGTGCCCATTCAGGGGGAACAGAAGCAGCTCATCCTACTCTGCTCCCTGCCCAAATGGGCCTGCTTGCTTTTTTTTCAGGCATTAACACCAGGCATGACACGGAAACATAGCCAACAGCACGGGAAAGAGAGCAGCAGGGTGAGGGCTGGGCAGGGGCCCATCCTACTACAGAGATGAGGATTAAGTGAGCAAAACTCCAGGGATCTCTGCAGAGCATGTGCTGGAGTCTGTGCCACAAGATACTGGGGCTTTTACATCCTGATCAAAAACATTCCTCAGTTCCAAAGATTAAATCTTTCTGCTCATGTGGAGTAGCCTGGTTACACTCAATCTAACCATTAAATTCAGATGAAATCTAGGAATAGTGACAGCAATCAATGTTACTGCAGAGCACACATGAACAAGCTGTGAACAAGCAAGGGGTTATTCAGCCTGTCACGTCAGCAACTCCAGCTACCACCAAAACAACAGATGTTTTCAAGCTGACAGAGGCTATTTCAAGAGTCACCAGGATCATCAGCATCCAGTAACTCATAATAACAGCAAACAGCTGGCTGGGGTTCTAGAAGCAGACTAATCCATGTGGCTGTAGGAGTCCACTGAGCAGCACGTTTCATTCAGAACGAGCTCTTCCTGCCAGTGGCGAGATTTCCCCTCGGCAAAGCCAGGGCTGGCTCTTCCATCAGACAGGGATGAATCAGCCGCCTCCAGCCCTGGCACACTGCAGCACTCACCCTCTCGTTCTTGTCTGCACAGAAGAGACGGGTGTGATGCCTCTTCTGGACGACAATGTAGGTGATGCCAGGCTGGTAATCCTTTTCCAGTTTGATGCAGGCATCTCGGATCGCCAGGAGCTCATAGTGAAGGATCTGGAGAGACAAGGGCACACAGAATGAGGGGACACACCGGCACCCAGCTGTAAGGAACCTCAGAGGAGCCGGTGCAGTTCCACTGGCCAACAGGGATCTGAGGGTTCCTCACCTGTGGGAGCTGCCCCTCAGGAACACCATCGCGGTAGAAGATGATTCTGGTGGGTTTGAAGCGTGTGGATTTGTAGAACTGGATGAGGAGCTCCCTCACCATGTAGGACAAGTCCTCGATGATCTCTTGGCGAGGACGCTGCACGCGCACCGTGGCACAGTACCGGCTTGGGTGGGCGTCCATGCTGCCCACAACCTGCAGCGACAGACAGGCCAGGCCCATGTCTTACACCAGGAAGGACAGAGGGGATGTGGGACATTCCCAGCCTCCACCTGCTTCCCCCACACACAGCTGGCCATGGGCAGAGCACCTGAACTCACAGATCAGATGGGACAGCAAATACTGTACAGGCAATCAGTGCCCAAAAGAGACATCCCTGGTCATGGCCACATCCTGATGTCACACTCTGCCATGCCCTTGGCAACATTTATGGGAATTTCCAGTGAGACAACTTTGGTTGGTGCCACTGAGTGCCGTGGCCGTGGGGACTGCTGCTGCTCTGCCCTTGCTTCACTTCTCCTGCCCGCCAGAGAGAGGGAGTGGGGCTGCCCCAGACAGCCATGGGCTGCCCCAGATGGCCAAGGGCTGCCCCAGATGGCCACGGGCTGCCCAAGGACGTGGTGGGTCGAGTCACTGCGTGGCAGCCATTGAGCAGAGAGTTCACACTGCAGAGCAGGGCAGACCTCAGACACATCAGAGCAAGAGGTCAGGGGCAGCCAGGCTTGACTGTGACATAGGGCTGGGGGCACAGCGTGAATCAGGTGCTGGCCCAGCTGCCTCACTCCTCATGCTCAGCAGTGACTGCGCCGTGTGCCCCGTGTCCCCCGAGCAGAGAGGAAGCACCACAGACTCCACATCCTCAGCAGTGTGAATCTGCTGCCCTTGCCCTCCCCAACACTTTCACTTTTGCTTCGCAAACAGAGCTCTGGGGTTGGAGCTCCTCCACAGGAGCCAATGTGTACAATAGAAACTGTGCCTTTAGTTTCAGCCACAGACCCACTTCTGTTGTCCAATCAACAACACACCAAGGACAAGGTCAAGTTGCTCCAAAGACTCTACCCTTCTCCTCCCCTGCAGCTTCAAAAAGCTTTCACAAAAATTAAGAAAAAAGCCCTAGTGGTCCTGCACAAACCACAAAAGATGTTTTCAGAGGGGAAGCTCTGCCGCCAGGAAACAGACTGTTCTGTCCCACCCACACCTACAGCAAACAGCCCAAAGCCTTTCCCAACCCCTTCTAATTAAGAAGAAAACATTCCTCCAAAGATGCTTTTTCATGCCAAGGAAAACCTGAGCTGTGAGTCCTGGAAAGTTAAGAACTTAATAGGAAAATGCTGACGTGCTTATCCTGCATGGCAACGAGCACAGGCCAGTGTCTCTCAGCCCAGTGGAGGGCACAAGCTGTCCCTGGCCCCACTGGCACCGAGCGGCACTTCACTCCATGGATGCTCATTATTCATTTGAGGAGAAGAAAAATCCTCCTCCACAAAGGGCTCAGAAGCCCGGTCACCCCAGCTTCCCCCATGTCCCAAACCCCAGCTCTCCAGCAGGGGAAAGGTCCCTGAAGGGCTGCAGCTGGATAGGGATGCCCCAGGATGACTCCATGCAGCTCCAAGCTCCCGGCACACTCGGGGCCATGCTCGGGGCCGGCACGTCACGAGCCCCATCTGGTGGCAGCTGCCAGTCTCCCCGCAGCTCCCAAAAACTGCAGCTTCCCTCCGGAGAGGCAGGAAGGGATCGGGACGCATCTCCCAAGGACTGGGATAAACATCTGACAGGGCACAGGCCCACCCTGAGAAGTGTCATCATGGGGACAGCAGTAACACATGGACACGAGTCCCATTTCAGCTCCTGCATTCTGCAGGGTTTTTGGGCACCAAGCTGTGAACTTACAGCCGTTATGGAGGGTTTCTTCCCATCTCCTGCTGGCGGGTGAGTGACATCAGCCCCGAGGAAGATCACCGGCTGCTGAAAGACAGCAGAGCTGATGGGAGACGAGAGAAGAGAAAACAAGCAATCAGCCTTTGGGGCCATCTCAGGGTGATGGACAACCCAATGGAGATGAGCAGATGACATCGAGGACATCTACTGACCTCCAACTGTGGCCTGGACACATCAACAAGTAGAAACAAGTTACAAACCCCCACTTCAAAGAGCTACTTTATGCAGGCCCCCTCTTCTCCATGTAAAGCCAGGCAGGCAGCACCACCAGGGACTTGGGATACAACCCCAAAACTACGAGAGGCAGTGGCCGTACGAACCGCTGGTGAGGCACAAGGATGTTGTTGATCCCGCCAAGCTTGACGTTGATCTTGAGGCAGAGGTTGGAAAGGGTCTGCGGGGAAGTTTTCACCACATTCTTGACCTGGACGCACTGTGTGGCCATTCCCAGGAGGGTGTCCCCAACACGCTTCACCTCGGCTGTGGGCAGAGGAAGCAGTGAGCACACAGGCAATCAGCACCGCACCACTTCCAGCAGCACCCTCGGGAATGGGGAGAGAGAGCCCTGTGGGAGCCAGCCCTGCTGAGCCAGAGCAAAGCCCTTCTCTCTGTGCTTGCCCCAGACGCACCGTACACCGGCGTCTTCCCTGGCAGGATGACAATGATGAGCTGAAGCCCTGAATAGGTGTTCTTGAGGTGTCGGAACATGGGCTCCACGCTGTCTGCACCCTGGGCGTACTTGCAGAAGCAGGGCTGGCCCTGGATCGGCATCCCAGCATCCTTGGAGATCTTGCGCAGCTGGTCTGTGAAGTTCCTGTGCCAGGAGGAGAAGCCGTGAGCCCCGAGCCCTCCTGCACAGCAGCTGTGCCACCGAGCGTGGAGCCCCACAGCCGAGTGCTGCAGCACGGGACAGAGACAGGGCCATCACATCACCTGTTGGTGGCTCCATGGCACCCAGCACATGCATGGCACAGGAAACACAAGACCAGGCCGAACTGTCCCCTCTCGGTGCCCTCTTACCCACGTACTGACTCTTTCTAATGCAGTGGAGCTGAGCCCTTCTCCCTTAGGGAGCTGGAGCAGCAGGGAACAAACCTGCTGCCTGCGACAGCTGATTTCCAGGTGACTGCAAAGCTGGTGCCAGCCTGCACTTACCACAACTCAGCCACACTCTGGATTTCTGGAATGCCAAGGATTGATTTGATGCAGCGAGAGCCAGAGGGAACACAGGGCTCACAGATCTGCTGCAAAGGGATCACGGGAGGAGTGCAGTGTCACTCCCATCTGCACCCATGTACTGCAGACATGGACACTGAGCTCTTCCAAACCCCAGACACTGACCATGCCAAACACCCAGAAGAGACACACAAAGTGCTCACCTTAATGCATCCACTCTCAGTCAGGAGAAACCTGAGGCACCAGCAGAATCCAAAACCAAAGTGACCATTTCCCTAAATCAAATAAACTGCTCCCGCTGTGTCACTTTGCTACAGAAACATATTCTCTAAGCTACCAAAGCTTTTCAGAAAGCCCAAAACTTCTCTGTAATAACCCATGGGAAATTAGGATGCTTCCTACATGAATTACATAATTTCAGATTATTGAGGAAACTTTAAATCCTCAGAACCCCTTCTCTCTGGAGAGATTCAGTCTTAGAAGAGTTCAATACAGGTTTAGAGCTGGCAGTTTCAGCTTCCAATACTGCAGCTCCCCAATGCAAAGAGCAGATTGAGGAGAGTCTGACTGACAGCTCACAGGTACTCACTCCAACCTGGCAGCTTTGTGATGGCTTAGGAACCATTTGCAGCTGGGACAAACAGTTAGGCTCGCTGGATAAACCAAAAGCAACAGGAACTGGACACCCCACATCAGATGGTACCACAAGCAGCAGAGCTCCCTGCAGCTCCAGCACAGACACGCAGCCCCTGGCTGTGAGCAGCAGTGTGGCTGTCCCTGGAGCCACGGCCCCTCTGGCTTCCCCCACCCGCATGGGCTGCCCCTTTCCTTACTTCAGCACCTCCTCTCGACACTGCTTCTGCGGGGCAAAGCAGGCAATGGCCCAGACTTTGATCTCAATGCCGTTGTAGAACTGCTTCCCTCGCATGTCCCACACGCCCTGGTTGGGAGTTGCAATGGCCCGGTTCTGCAAGGCAAACAGAGGGTCAGAGCACGGCCGCAGCCTGCCCGGCCCCGCAGCCCCGGAGCCCCCGCGTGGGCTGGGGCTGTGCTCCCTGTCCCAGTGCTGGAGCTGGAGCTGACTCCCTGGTGATGGGCAATCCACAGCCTCAGCTCCTCAGCAGTGACAGAAAATTCACCCGAGCTGCCCTACCCTGAGCACGCCTCTCCTCTTCATCTCATCACCAATGACTCTTGGCTATAACTTTCAGACCAGTTATATTGCAAAAAACCCAGAAAACACAAACCCAAGGCACTTTGATAAAACATTCCAGCTCTTAACATGAAGGTAACACAACTTTTTCTGCTCAGAAACAGTGTTTCCAGGTGTGACAGCATCTCCCTGCACAGTGCAGCTCAGCCCAGACAAGGGCAGCCCCACTTACCCGGCCTCCATACTGCAGGATGGGAGCCGGCAGGACCCGCCCTGTCACCTCCGTCATATCATCCTTCACCTTGATCCCAAACTCCTGAATGTATGGATCCAGGTTGTAGCTGGCATTCTTCATCTGCAGAGGGAAGGAAGGGCCATGGGAGGGAGTGAGACCAACTGCTGCATCCCAGGCAGCTGCAGCTGGCCAGGAAATGTGGGCACCTGAAGCCCTGTTCTCCACAGAGCTGCAGGTGGAGCAGCTCTGTCAGGGGAGAGCAAGCAGAACAACATCGAGGCCCAAATCCTCTCCTGCAAACTGACCCACAGGGACCTGATTTTGAAACACACTAACCAATGCAACTAACAGCACAGCCTGCTCCTGGGATTTAAGATTTCAACACGAAGGTTCAGACTGGCAAGAAACTTATCAAGAGTCCCAGAAGGAATACCAAATGTCCCTGGCTTCAAAAGCCCAGGCGCACACGTTTGGGGAACAACAGCCCCGTTAACCAGCGGCCAGGCACAGACGGAGCTCCTGCACTGCAGCCCCACCACACACAGCCCCACATACACCCACAGCCAGGGGCGTGACTTTAGTTTGTTTCCCATTTTTAGTTCCAGCTCCCTTCGGGTCAGGTTCCATCAGCGCGAGGGCCTGAATTTTCTGCACGTGCATTTCCACGGTCACTTTGAGCCGGGCTCCCCTGTGCCAGTGTCCATTACGTACACACAGGCGCCTCTGCCCAGGGATTCAGTGGGAAGAGGGGGATAAAACCCCCCCATTAACCTCACCAACACCTTCTCAGCAGGTCACAGCTCTCCAGTGCAGAGCAGCTGAGGAGCAGGACCACAGCAAGGTCCATCACAGATAACCTGCCATCAGTGCCACAACCCCAACCTCGTACCAGCCAGGGACTTGTGTCACGTACCAGGCGACTGATCTCCTCCTGCCTGTCTGGGGCAGACCTGGCTGTTGCTTTTATCATGGTCGAGGTCTGATTGTCCGTGAGCTTCTTGATGCACCGCTGGCCTGCCACGATGTTACACACCTGCATGGGAGGGGACAGACAGCGGCCATGTGTGGGGGACAGGTAAGACACAGGGGACCACAGCTGAGCACAGCCCCAAACCACAGGTGCCAACACTCACCTCCAAGGGAAGGTACGTGTGTTTCTGCTCCTGGCCAACCTGGAGACAGGGCAGGTGAGGGTATTTCAGCTGCAGGTTGTATTTCTGCTTGAAGTACTGAGCCACTGTGCACTCCACTGTCTGACCACTCTCCAGCTGCAGTGGGAACCTGGCAGAGGCAGGACACGAGGGATGCACCTACTCAGAACACACACTTCCAGACCTCAGGCACTATGTACCGTGGCTGGGAAGAGGGAGCTTCCAGGCTCCCACCCTGAGCTGCCATACAACAAAATAAAAAGCACAACAGGGGTATTTTCAGAAATGGAGTCAGGAATACTCTTACCCCAGTGTGGGACTGAGGTCCCTAAATAAAGCTCTCCCTCACTAATCCAGCTAATCAGGGCAAATGTTTATTGCAGGACGTGCCGCACATGCCATGGCTGGGCACAAAAATACAGCACACTGGCACTCAGGAGAGCTTCTGTGCCTGGTGTCCTCCCTGGGAGCTGAACTGAGCTCCAAGGAAAGGCTAAATGGCCTCTCCAGGTACAGGAGAGCAGTTGCAGGGTGGGCAGAAGGAGGCAGGAGGGAAACATTTCCCTTCAAAAACAGAGGGGAAAAAAAAATCAAACTTCCTGGCAGCAGGGCTAAGAGGTGCCACAACACCCGCAGTTGGAGAGCAATACCCATCCTCAGCCAGCACCAGCTGCTCCCAGCTCCATAAAGAGCTCCATGAAAATGCAGAATTGACCTGATATTCTTTATAGAACCAAAATTATAGGACAGCCAGGTTGACTATATCAGCGAGATGCCACATTCCTCCTGCGCTCACCAAGCCCAGGGCTACGACCCAAGGATGCTGGTGCACAGGAGACACTGAGGGGTGCCCAGGCCCAGCCTGCTCCCAGGCACACACAAAAAATTCCAAGGCAGACACTCGTGTTAGCCCCTGACAAAGTCTCTGCTCTGGTAGTGACTATTTTAAGAATGAAGAAAACCAAACCCGGAGGTAAAAACTAGGACAATTCCTGGCATGTCAGCTCCCGCCCGCCGCCGCGCTCAGCCTGCCAGACACGGCATCCTCTGCGCTCCCACCTCCCTGCATCCCACTCCACACATGGCACAGGGCTGCAGAGCCCCAGACATGTCTCCTTTTGCCATCAAAGACTGCAGCTTCCCATCCAGCTCTCCCTAATGACACCAGCAGCTGTTAACAAGGAGGACAGCGCGGATTTTTCCAAGGGCATCTGCCCACCCGCCTTACGTCTGGTGGCTGGCTGGCCGTCGGGTAACGTTACACACACGGTATTTCCTCTTCATCTGCCCACAGTGGGTCACCTCCACCTTCAGACCTGATGTGAGACAAGGAGACACGGCACAGTCATGGTGAAGGTGGGAGCAATTCCCCTTTGCCCAACTTCCCCGGGACACTGCCAACAGCTTCCTTAATTGAGTCCCTGCTTGCAGACTTCCCAACAATAGCGTGAGGGAGGGAATGGTGCCTCAGAAGACATTGAAAATGTGCAACCCCTGTATCCCCACCTTGCTCAGGGGCTGGGTGGGACACAAGCCACAGCCAGTGTCAGGGGACAGGTCCCAGTGCTCCCCAGGGGCTCTACCTTTGATCTCCTTGGTGAAACGCACTCTCTGCGAGTCCGTCAGGGGCTTGGGCTGCTCGTCGATGTTCCGGATGTCCAGCACCTCACACATGAACTCGATGACAGGCTGGGCTTTGTAGAAGGCAGTGGCCGACACTGTGGGACAGACACCACGATGTGTCTCTGCTCTCAACCAGCCTTCCCAAACACACCCAGCCCCGCCACCGCAGCTCCCCAGCATGAGAAATAACGTCACCATCGATGTTGAGCATCATCTTCCACATGGCAGGCCGGACTGACTGGTGGAAACCGAACCAGACCTCCCTGCCCCCTCCCAGGGGGTGGTAGTAGCCTTCAGGGGGGGAGAAGAAGGAGCGGCCGACTGGAGTGTACCTGTGAACCGGGGCAAACCATGTCAGTGGCACACACTGGGCCCACAGCAGCACCCCCAGGCCCCCGAGCTGGCACTCATCCTGCCAGCTGCATCACCCCTTCTGTTTCTTTTGCAGCAGCACCCAAGGACATGGCTGGCACGGCCGCCTCCTCCAACGACTGTCAAGGCCAGTCCCAGCCACAACAGCCTGCCAAGGGCAGCAGTCCCCTCCCCTCCCTGGCGCAGCCCCATTGTCCCTCAGCGCAGGTACCTCATGGAAGCCAGGTGCCTCATGGCAACATCCAGCGCCTGGACGGACTCCAGTGGGACGGGGATCTGCCCGCTGACCAGGGCCTCGTGCAGCATGCGCCAGCTCACGATGGCCATCCATTTGATAGAGACCTTAAATATCCTGTCCTTGCCTTCCCCTGGGATTGTCACCTCAAAGTCAACCTGGGTGCAGGAGGGAAGGGACAGTGACCATGGCATCCCCACAGGGTTGTGGCAGGGTCATTTTCTGCTGGTCTTTCCCAGGCAGGAGGGAGGTCACAGTGCCCACATGGGGCTCGCTGCCCTCTCTTACCCGCTCGTTCCCAATGGGTAAGGCTGTGACAGTGTAGATGTTCTTCTTCCCATCATAGACTGGTTTTCGGTCACCAAAGATCTGCGGTTTGAAGTGCTGCACCATGTACTCCACGACTTCCCTACGCAGGCAAGGTAGAGGGGCAGGAGAAGAGAAGAGAGAGGTTTGTTTTGTCACTTTCTTTACAGCCTGATACCTTCTGCAACCTGTCCAGTCCACCCCAGCCTCCCTTCCTGGGGGAAGAACAGAGCTGAGACCCCTGGGGCAGGAAAGCCCCTGGACAAGCAGACACATGTCTTGTCCCACAGCTCGGTACGTTGGCTTTGGCAGGAGCGTACATGGCACAGGGGAACGCACAGCGGCTGGAGCTCGTGTGACTCGATGCTGAAAGCACATGCAGCATCTGCTCGCTGGCCCTCAGGGCACAGAGCTCCCCAGGCTGCGAGGGCAGGAGGGGACAGGCAGCGAAGAGCACATCAAAAAGAAAAACAAAGAAAAGAAAAGTACATGATGGCCCGAGGTCTGGGCTTGCTATTTTTAAATCAGGGATTGTTGCCAAAATAGCACAGCTGCTTCAGAGCAGCAGGGACTGTGCTCCGGACCCCTGACACTTCCAGGCCAGGAACGAGCACTGCTGCACAAACACGGCTGGGGGGTCCAGCCACCTGTGGACATCATGCAGTGCCGTGACCCCTGCCACTGCTGTGACCCCTGCCATAACGGTCACCCTAATGGCTTCTACTGGAAAGAGAGAGACAGGCACTTATGGAGCTTCCACAAGGAAACTGGAAGCAGGGAACAAGTGCCAAAACCTCTAATACTTGCCTTACCTGTTGACTCTGCGTGGACATTTATCGGGTTTGATATCCACTTCATAATGATACACATCGATCTTGGGAATGTCCACTTCAAAGTAGTTGGCCAAGAGCTTGATGGGCTTCCCGACAGTTCCTATCCCAGGCCTACGTGGCGCTTGAAACACCTGCTGCAAGGGGGGCAGGTATGCGCCTGCAGCTGTGGGAGAGAGCACGGGTCAGGAGGGCTGGGAGGGACCCCATGCCCAGACAGACAGACAGACAGACAGATCTCACAGAGCCACAGCGCTCTCCATCACCACATCCTGACCTGGAAGGTCTCCCACTACTCCTCCTCCTGGCAGGAGGTGGCAGTGGCAGAATTCAGAGCAGCACACCAGGAAGCAGCTTCCCCGGGCACCATCCGGGGAGCACTGGTGCCAGCCGAGCTGTTGAAGGGCAGTGCCAGGCCACAGCAGCCGCACCAACTCCCTCAGCACAGGCTCCAGCACGGGCACCTCAGATGGGAGAGCAGTACCAGCTTCACAGTCACGGAGCTGCAGGTCTGCCCCTTTCCAAGGGGATGCAATTCCCTGGATACTCTGTCAGCACAGACGTACAGACACATGCATTTCCCCTCCATTCCCCAGAAAATTCCGACTCACTGCTGGAGGGAGGATGCCACAAGAAACAGGAAACACATTATTCCATCTGCACTACACAGTTCTTGAACTGCTGGGTTTTGCAAAAAAAAACCCAAAACAAACCCAAACCAATCCCAAATCCCCACTTGAAGCAGTGTGGGGACCTATAAAGAGGGAAATATTAGTTTTTCCACAATTCCCATTACACAGACTCACTTATGAAGCTCTGGAGATGCAGGATGGTACCAGCACATGGCTACAGGACTGAGCTGCATTTCTAAACCAACAGCACCCTCGGACTCAAATGTTTCTTAAAATAGTGCCAAGGAATTATTCCACCCTGCTGCTCTCTGAGGTGAGCTCTGCCTTCCCTGCCCCATCCCCACTTTGCCCATCTCCACCTCTCCCAGTCTGCACCTTCTATTTGTTCCTCAAACCCCACGAGGTCTGAGCCAGCTGGGCCAGTGCAGGGAGCGAGCGTGGGGGTATTCGGAGCGCTCCATCTGCGCGGCCAACTGTCCACGTCGGCCCACAAACAGCAACCCAGCTCCAATTCAAGCTCCTGAACACATGGTACTTTTAGCACCCCTTTCTCCCATCCACTTTCTTTTAAAATCCGTATTTCCATTCCAGGCTAAAAATACCAGAAGCAGAAAAGCAGAAGAGCAGCAAGCTAAGCTTCAAATTTGCCTTTTACTTTTGCACCCAAACTCTGCAAGACTTTTCCTGCCGATGGAAAGCCACCAGCGCTGCAGGACACTGAGGGGATGGGAAAACTCTTGTAAGCATCCAGGGGATGAACTCCAGAAGTTAATGCTCCAACATCTGCTCCTGCTTCTGCCCTGCGACAGGAGCTCAAGAGATCCAAAACCTGCTGGGAGCGCCAAGCCTGGGCTGACCTGGCCCCAGCAGCTCCTCGGACAAGGGAGCACAGGACTTGGAGCAAGGTGGGGATCCCTGAGTCCACTGTGGGGCTCAGACCCTGCAGGCACCGAAAAACATCTGCGCTGTGCTTTGGAAGCAGCTTGTTTGAAGGAACTGATTTTCAGATGAGCTGCTCCCGGTGTAAGTCATGTCTCCACATGATCAACATTTCTTGGCAGTGGCCAGCTCCCTGGCTGTGAGCTGATGCATTTTTAAATCGTGGCTCACAAGCAAAGAGGTATTTGCCAGTGCTGCTGGAGCCTCCAGCCCCTGAGTTTGAGTGAGGAACCATGCCGCCCACCTGCAAGATCTGTTGGGGGATAGCAGCTCTCTTCTGCCTTTCCTGCAGCCACATCAAGGCCAGCACACGCAGATTCTCCTCCTCTGGATCACCTCACTCCCCAGACAAGCCTGGCAGCCACGTGTGAGCAGGACTGCAACTCCATGTGCCCATGATAACCCTGCAGATGCAGGGAACACAGGGCAGTGGCCACAGCTTGACAGCTGCTCAGTGGCACTTGGGTGCCCAAGAGGAGCTGAAGCCAGTTTGGGGCTGGCAGGAGTTGCAGAGGTGTGACCAATTCACCCCACACCAATCCCACACTGGGTACTGCTTTGGTCACTCCAAAAGGAAGGCTTTGCCATGCAAACCCTCTTGCCAGAGAAACCCCAAATGCTTCATGAACATAACACTCCACAATTAGGCTCATGAATCACAGGTGAAGGAAGGAGCCAGCCTCCAGAAACACAAAAGTTGGCTCAGAATTTTGATGGGACACAGAAGATACAGCAAACGCAGGGTAAGATAAATGGGCAGTGGGGCCAGAGGGAGCAGCACCTAATGGCACAGGAGATGCTCTGCAAAGACAAGGGCAGGACCATGACCAGCATCAAGGATGGGCAAGTTCACCCCTGGGCTGACTCAGAGGGTTTTATTTTGGTGACCACAACACACAGTCCCTGAATGTGACAAGCCAAAGCAGCTGCCTAGGCAGCACCTCCAGCATGTGAGCTGGGCTCTCACCCGGCCTTGGCTGCTTCAGACCAGGTGGGAGAGACCCCAAAACTCTTTGGTGAACACGCAGGCTTGGTTCATCCTTTCACATGCCACATTCCTGCCCTGGGGTGCTCAGGGTCCCTCCATGGTTTGCCTCAGTGAAAGCCACCCTCCTCCTGGCTCCGAGGATGCTGCCAGGGAATCCTGGGCAGCTCGACTGTCATCCCCAGGTACCTCATGCCTGAAGCCAGCTCAGGGCAGCAGAAAAGGAGTCAGCAAGAAGAAGCCTCGTTAAAAAGCTACCCGAAGTGCATGGAAGCAGGGGGGCTCCTGCACACGGCGGGGCTCCGGCATAGGGGGGTTTAGCTCCTGCATACCTCGACTCTCCATGGCGAAGCTGTACAGGCTCCTACTTTGTCATGTAAATGCGGGCGCCGGGGCCGGGGCTGCAGGGCGAGTGTTGTTCCTGCAGCACAATGCGGCCAGTGAGCGGGATGAAATCCGCTGCCATTAGAAATTCCGCGGCCCGGGAGGAATCACAGACTTTCGCACACAAAGCCGTGCCCTGGGGACGCGCCGGCGGCGGGAGCATCGCCGCCCTTGCGCCGGGTATCTCGGGCACAGACGGCGGCGAGGGCAGTGCCACCGAGGTGAAAGCAAGTTTGAGGTAATTAGCGCTGGAATACGCTTTGTTTCTGTTATTTATTGTAACAGCTGGGGAACAGGACCCGCTGCCCAACAGCTGCCTTCGCCGGGCGAAGCCGCCGGTGGGACGGCATGAAATTACCATGTCATTGAAATCCTCTCCAGCGCCGCATTCAGCCGAGGGGCCGCGGGAACGGGGCCCAGACAAAAGCGAGTTTTATTGCGGCGGCGGCGGGTCCGCGCCGGCCCCCTCTCCGCACACCCACCCGCCAAAACACAGCCGGGAATCGGAGAGGCGCAGACGGGGCCGCGGCACAACAAATGCCACCGGACACGCAGCGTGGTCCATCCTCACCCTGAGACATCTCCCGTCCTGAACTACCCCAGAATCCCCCTGAGAAGTGAAATCCCTGTCGGGGAGCAAAGCAACGGGCAGCACCAGTGGGAAAGGCAGCTGCTGGCGGGGGGTGAGCAATTGGCATTCCCAATCTCCAGGCTCGACACCTTCAAAACCACTGGCTCTAAGGAGTGACCAACGCCATCCCGCGCAGCCCAGACTTCAAAAAGCCCCATCTCAGCTCTGCCAACCCAGACATCGCTGCCTGTTCCTTCCCGAGTGTACTGAGCATTGCCAGGGTCACGCAACTGTTGGTGCTTTTTGGTTTGACACCAAATTGAATTTCAGCAGGTGATGCACGCGCGGGACAGAGGCTCCGTCTGCAGCCATCAGAGCTCAGCATTCAACCTGTCTGTGCACCAGAGCCTGGCTGCAGAGGACAAGGTTGAGCTGCCCAAGCTCTGCTCCTGCCCTGCACTGGGGTGGCTGCATGCAAAAGATGAGCCAAAACGGGCTCTTAACTGTTTTACTACAGTATTGACATCTGAAAGCAGCTGAGTTCTTTGTATCCTCACACTAAACATTGCAAAGGACACTGCTGTGCTTCCCACCTGGAAATCACGGGTGACACCCTAAAGTGCAAGCTTATAAACCTGCCTGGCCAAGAGGGGTGTCCCTGCACCCTGGGACATGCAGTCCCGCAGGCTGAGCCGGGCAAGAGTGTGAAGTTGTGGGTGCTGCGACAGAGCACAAGGAACAGCAGCGAGAGCAGTGCCCGCTCCATCACACTCGCAAGCAGGGGCTGTACTCCAGCTGCTCTGCCTCTGGAGAGCGGCGTGGTGATGCCAGTGGTGTGGTGATGCCGGCGGTGCAGACACCGCTCAATCATGAGCCGACCCGTGAGGGTCCTGCCAAGCTGGCCTCAGCTGTCCAGCAGCTCTCTTTTCCATCCCTCTGATGGGGTTTGAGAAGCACCGGCACAGCAAGTGCCAGCACCCCTGCTGAGCACACCGAGCGGCACATCCAGGCTGCATGACACCGCACAGTGACCCTGGGGTCCCCGCTAATGGCGCCTGGGCTGGGCGGAGGCTGACACCCCCTGCCAGCCGTGCGGGGTCTCCCGCTGCTCCTGCACTGCCCAGGCAGCAGCCAGGGACGCACAGAGCCGGGAGTCGCAGACAAAGGCGGTCCCCAGTGCCGGAGGGACAGGACAAAGGCGACGCCGGCTACTCTCCGTGTCCCACCGCGGTCCCGCAAAGCCACCGGCTCCCGGAGAGGAGGCTGAACCCGCCCGTGGCTCCGTGCGGATCACTCTCCCCAAGGAGCAGCTTCTCTGCCTGATTTGGCTTTCTCCTCGCGTCTGCCATCTTAATAACTTGTCTGTGTTTTGTTCTTCCCAGGGTTTAGGGAGAGGCTGCAGAGAGTGTTTAGAGATAAACCATCCGTGCTGTGTCTCCAGGCAAGGTGCTTCTCCTGGCTTTGTTTCTCGGTCTAATCCCGTCCCAGAACCAGGCATACGCAATTTCGTGTTTCCTGAAGATAAAGAGCCCCAACAGACGGAGCAGCTTTGGGGTTTTTGCAAGGTTCAGCACAGGAAGACAACGGTTGAGATTAACAGCCTTTAGGAAGTTTGCAAGGGATAAAGAAAACTAAAAGTTGGGGGAAAATAAGCTTAGTTTTTAAAACCACTGCATGTGTGTGCCTTCCTGTGTGCTGCCTGTGGGTCAGATGTCCTGGGTTTTCCCGCTGCCTTTCCAGGCATCTCCATGTTGGGCACATCCAGGCACATGCCAGTTTCTGCTTTATTGCCCTGATAAGCCACAGCATCATCAGAGCTCACACGCGAGGCTCACCCCATACCCAGGGTCTGGCACAAGCAAAGGGGTGCCAAAGCAGGACAGGATTCACAGCAGCTCTGATGACATGGGGTTCATGTGTCCCCTGCCCACAGGGCGAACGCGGGCAGGAGCAGATCTCCCCCAGCCAAATTTGGGGATGGAAGGGGAAACTCCCAAGGGTGCAGCATCAGAGCCCTGCTGCCAGTGCAGCCCCCACAGGTCCAGGGAATGAAACCCAAACCTGTCCACCGAGTGCATCCCCATCCCAACACAAGAGATTCTTTTAAAGCACCTTAAGAGCATCAGTTCAGGCTGGGGTAGGAGGGTGCCCGGCAGTGTTATCTGCGTGGCCCTGAAGCAGCAGCGCTGCTATCGCCCCAAGGCGCCAGCAAAGCCCGTGGTGCCACCAAATCACGGCTTCCAGAGGCCATAAATCAGCCCAAACACAAAGCGCCGGCAGCCAGAAGGTAACGCAGACACAGGGAGATTTCTGTGCCACACTTAAAATAAACATTGTAAGAAAGGACTGAAGTTTGCAAACACTCAGAAGGTTTATGTCAAAATCTCACCAGGCTGATGTGTTACGGCGGGTGACAAACCCACGAGCGCAAGAGAGGTGGCAGGGCAGCGACTGCCGATCCCATTGCCCTGCCTCTTCGGAAGGGCAGCAGCTCCTCATCCCCATCGGCCCGTGCCTCAGCAGGGCAGTGACCCGCGTCTCCATCACCCCATCCCTCCTGCCTCATTTTAGGCACCAAAATCCTTCTGCGACTCAGCAGCGCAAGTTGGCGATGCTCAGGCCAGACACAGGAGCGAGCGGCTGCGGATGCGAAGGCCTAGGGAATGGCTCTCCAACCCCCCGCGGAGCAGCCCGCCACGAAGGGCACTGCCAGCTGCTCCCGTCCCCAGCCCGGCGTGCGGAGGTTGGGGCAGGGGACACGGGGTAAACAGGGTGGCTCCGGAGCTCGGCCCCGCGGGGCCATGCTCAGCCCCGGCTCCGCGCATGCCCTGGCACGGGGAGAGGAGACGCTTCGTGCTGTCACGGCACACGGCGTCGCCGGCCTCGCGCCAGCTCCAGCCTGCGCCCCGCTCCCTGAAATCGGGGAACGGGGAGCTGGGGGATGGATGGGGAGCGGGGAGATGAAATGGGAGCTGGGGGGGATAAA
>VZTI01000469.1:160139-175990 GCA_013397865.1 Struthidea cinerea | reverse complement strand
TTTTTTTGACTCATTTTGTGCGGCCGGGTCGAAGAGGAAGCGCTGGGAACCAGTTCTTGTTTCGGCTGCTGTACGGTCACTCCTGAGGTGCCCTGAGCCTCGCCAGGCAGGAGCAGGGCAGGAATTCCCCGTGGGCCCTGCTCCATCTAAATCCACAGAACCGGGCAGAGCATCCCTTTCCCATCCCGTGTCCACCACCTCCCAGACCTGTCTTTCCCAGGAAGTGCAAATCCCGACCCTGTGCCTCCTGACCTTGTCAATAACACCACAAACTCCAGGAGCATCATTCCCACAACGAGCCCAGGTGTGTGATCCCGGCTGCGCCATTCCAGGAAACGGCGGAAAAGCCACAGGAATTCAGGCTGTCAAAGCGTTCCCACCTCGTGCTGTTCTCTCAAAGCATGAGCAGCAGCTCCTGCTGTCCCGAGGGAGTGGCTGGAGCAGCACCCAGCCGGGATTCTGGAGTCGGAGCTGCACGGACAGCAAGGCACAGAATCCTGCGCATCACTCAGCCCTGGGTTCTTGAGGTTTGATCCAAGAGGTCCTTGCATCAAGTTTGGAAGACACCAGGATATACAAACCTTGGGGTTTGAGCTCCTCAGGTTTCCGTGAGGCTGGGCGACCTCAGCGCCAAAGCCCCAGGATCTGCCCTGCAAAGGGAGCTGACACCTGATGCGGGGCTGCAGAAGGTGCCGGGATTTCAGACAATCCTGTCCCGGTTTCAGTCACAGCTCCCACGCTTTGGCCTCCTCCAAAAGCTTTTCCTGTCCTTTCTGCAGTATTTATAGTGCAGTGCAGCTGTCTGAGGAGACACACCCTCACCTCACATAGAGAAGATGAAGCAGCCAACAGCTCTTGTGTTTATTCATTGCATCTCTCTGATATAGAATCCCCTCTCCAGGCAGGTACAGTCCATTATCACCAAATTTTCTCTGTAATTTCCCAAACATTATAAAAATAGGCCCATTCTGAACCCCGCCCCTGGGGTTTGCAATTTCAGCTTCCTTTAGGAGCCCAGGAGATGCCACCCATACATATTTCTGTAACTTGCTAACTCTTAAGGCATCACAAATAGATATATTGTGGTAATGAGTTCCACAGGTTACACATTGTGTACAAGTTTTAATTAAAAGTTAAATAGTTTAAGACATTTGTTTACAGGCAACAGTATTGGTTGCTCACTCTGTACATTGCATTTATTGGACAGCAATAAGGAAAAACAGAACATTTGGCACGAGAATGCCAATTTTTTTTTTATTATTATTATTATTTTTTTTTTTGGACACATGAACACAAAATATCCCTGCAGGCTAAAAAAAAAATACATTGCAATTGTACACAACCAGCATCTTATCTCGACATGGGGCTGTGAGCCCCAGGACAGTTTAGAAAGTACCTCGTATTGCTAGAGACATACATCCAGCCCAAAGTTAATAAAATACCATTTGAAACATTACAAGTCTAACAATATAGAAACCAAAAAATTACATCAGAAGTCAAACTGAACAAATGCAAACATTTTACATTGAAGTTGCAGCCTCTAGACATAGAAATATGAAAATGTCAATAGCAAGGTCTAAGAAAATCTGTAAGTGATATTTAGTGCAAGATCTCTCCTCCAGTGCACAGGGAAAGAGCCTCGCAGCGGATCAGGATCGGGATGGATCCAATGCCCTCCGGCCCTGCCTTCTGAAAATGAAAGCAGTCACTCCCTCGCTATTGAGCAAGAAAACTCCTACAGCACATCCACAAAGGGGTTGGGGGTCGGGGCTGTCAGACACCGGCTCTGAACGAGGGCTCGTCCCCATCCGAAGGGCCGAGCGAGGGTGGACACGGGACCTCCCGTCCACCGACCTCTGCGCCCTTTGGATGCAGCTCCGGGCACGACCCTGGGTAACTCACAGGAATACAAGAGCCAGACTGGTGGAGAGAGGCTAACTAGGGATTGCCAGAGCTTGTTCGGAACTCAGCAGGGACAAAGCAAGCAGAACCAGGTGGAAAACAGGATTTCTGCCCCCTCCCCCCCTTTATATATATATATATATTTTTTTTTTAATATATATCGACCACGCCCTTCCCCAACTCTTTGAACTTTGCTACATTTAAAATCTTTCACACCACAGAGCTAAACAGTGGCCAACAGGCTTTATTTATAAAAAAACCCCAAAAAACAAAAATCAAAACACCCTAAAACTACAGCTACAGAATGCACATCTTCCCATTGATTGACACATGCAGAACGAGTCACTCAGGCCCACAGGGCTCACCCAGGTCCTCAAGTCCTCCAGACTTGGGCTCAGACCTGCCTAGGGCAGCACTGCTGCAACTTGGATCCTGAACTTCAGTGCTTTCCCCCCAAAACTCCAGCCCTGTGCCCGGGGTGGGCTCACACCAGCCCCGTGCAGGTGCTGGCCCAGGGCTCGCCAGGGGCTGATGCTCCACCTGGTCTGAGGTCAAATATCCAGTCACAGGCAAACCAAGGAGAGGCTCTCCCTTCCCTCTGTCTCAACCAGGAGTGCTTGGCACTGGACAACTAATTGGTGATAAAGTTCATTTTTTATGCACCCTTGTTAAACCAGCCCCATTCCTAGTGCACAAACTCAAATCAGGGATCTTGGATCCTACCACCTCCAACAGGTGCTCAGGTGCTTTCAAGGTGCCAAAGTTCTCCGTGTGTGTTGGGTCAGTCAGAGTTCACTCTAAAAAGGGTTTTTGTGTCTTCTCCCTGAACGAGTACTGAGAAAAGCAGCGGTCAGTCTCCCACCCACATGTCCTGATTTTATTACACAAGTGAGGTATTCTTTAAAAAAAAAGTTAAAAAACTAAAAAGAATCTTTTTGTTTTTTCAATCTAAACCTGTCCTGGCACGTGCCAGGGGCAGGGTTCACTTCAGTCCCATTTTCAACAGAAATGAAAAGAGGTTAAACTTAATTTATGAGACGTACTACTGGCAAGGAGGTTATAAAACTGTTTGAAGATGTTCAGTGTACTCTGGTACAACTGAAAACAACAGCATTTAGAAATGTAAACTTTCATTTATTTACAAGCTTAAAGACTGAAGGAAACAGCATTTCCTATTGCTGAAATTTGGAGGGGGCTGGTTCCTAAGCTTTGGGACAGCAGACAACTTAGCAGCAAACCCCACACAAGTATCAGAGACCACAGTGCAATCCTTGGGCTTCTCAAACTCCTCCTCAGTTTAGGAATAAGATTTAATCTGCACTAACTCAGGTATACAATAAGGAATCTAGTCTTAAATTACTACGTTCATGGATTACAGGAATACCAGGGAAACCAGGTCCCTGTTCTGGATTACAGGTTGCAGCTGAAAAAAGCCAAGCAGATTAAAAACCCTAATTTCTAGGCTGGGACAGAATCAGCATTTGAGACTCACACGGGTTCAACATGCTGTAAATGCAGTTGTGTGGGCAACCCAGATTCCCAGGAAAAAAACAGTTGAAAATGCTGGTACAAGTCCTCAGGTTGCCTGTCACACAATACATTTCGACTGTACACATTGGCCTTTCCTACACGGAACACCCAGTTTCCAAGCTTATAAAAAATGTTGTAGACAGGACACCAACAGTGAATATAAAACAGTTAAAAATAATTCTTAAAAAAAGCATGGAAATGCGTCTTTTCTAATTTGTTTCAGAAACTGCCAAATTGTGTGTTCAGAAAACGACACGAGAATGTTGGTTAAACTCATGCACAATCCTCAGCTAGAAAATTACACTGTTGGGGGGGCTTAAAAAACAAAGATTTATTGCCAAAGTTAAACCTTCTATGAGAAAAAAGTTTTAAAATCACTTAGATTTATCAAACCACACAGCAGCATAAAGTGGGCACTTTTGTAAAAGTTTGCAAAATACCTAAAAGCTAGATTTTTTTTTTTGTTTTATCATTTTTAGAGGGGGGAAATGATGGTTCAGTACTTGTTACGATACCATGGCAGTATTATTTATAACCATTATCATTAAAATCTACTGACAGGCATCACTATTGGTTATATTACACATTCACAGAACAAGAACCACCTATTAACTCGCAGTATAGTGCAATTGCTTTGCAGCCCAAGACTGCAGAGATTAAAAAGATAATTAGTAAAACTGACAAAAAACTGCAATACCTGTGAAAGTTATGTTTGTTAAAAGGCATTTACAGTAGTGAAGTCTAAAATCTCCATTAAAAAATCTATGGCCCCACACGACAGAAGGATTACAGCGAGCTGGATAAAACATTTTGCCATCACATCATACTCACGAAGCAGGGCACGGAGACAGGGCAGCAGTCACCGTCAGCTCATGGGATGAGGAGAACTGAAAAACCACAGCTAGCAAAAGATTCGATAGAAACCTTTCATGCCAAGTCCTTGAAAAATTTCAGGATGATCGGCCTTTGCGCTTTGAGGTAAAAATTCGGTCCAATGCATCAGAAAAGACAAGTCTATGGATTTCTAGTACAGAAAACAATGAAACAAATGGCTCAATTGTGTTGGTGCATCAGACGTTGCAGTGAAGAACAGATTCAGTGCGACTGTCCAGAGCTGCTGGTAGTGGGCAGTCCGAAATCCCCCGGCCCTGGATAGAGCAGGAGGCTTCCAAACACTTCAGGACTGCACGGGTTGTTGTTTTGCCTCATCTTCCCAGGTGCTCTCAAGCGAAATACATGGTGTGCTGGGTGTCATGGTGGATCTGCACGGCCTTGGCCAGCGCCTGCGGATCGCGGCCGTTGCTCTGCCCCGACACGTGGCTGCCCTCAGCGCTGTGAGCAGACACACACCCGTGAACAACTGGGACAAGCGGCACAGCTCAGCTTCACTACCTGCCTACCAGGAGGACGAAGCCATTCCTTACCTGTCATGATCCTTGTCCACAAGATGGTACCTGGCCCGAAAGGCCACCAGCCTGGCGTAGTAGGCGGGCGCGGGGATGGAGACGGAGCGGGTGCAGCGCACGTACGTGTGGCACAGCTGGTACGTCAGCAGCTGCAGCTCGTCTGCTGTGAAGCAGTTGTCATCCCACAACACCTGGTAGTGGGAGGGCCGGCTGGTTCCCTGCAGAGAACAGGTGAGCAGTCAGCTGGAGAGCAGCAGCAAGGACAGAGGTGGTACCTGCAGGCTGCACCTTCCAGCAGGCACCGAGGAGTCAGTGCCAAGCAGGCACCGACACACTCTGAGTCTGCCAAGCGACAAAGAGAAGTGACATTTCCCATGGGGACAACTACAAGGATTTAGTCCCACAGCTTGAGCGCAGCAGAGCTGACATTACCTGAATTCCTGCATGGCTACAGAGGTAAAAGTCAAATTCAGAGGGATGTGTGATGGTGCTGTCCACAGTAGTGCCTGCTGGTACATTGCCACTTTTACCCACCTAGTGAGAAAAGTTCATTATTAGTCCATGGGCTTTTTTGGAAGTGACCTGAAAATGCCTTCAAAGATAGGCTCTATTGAAAGCTGCTGGAAAATGTACTGCTCAAAAAGGTGAAAAAATATTAAGGTCGTTTACATAGCAGGAATGAAAATGTTCTCTGTGAATTCATTTTTAGAAACTTCACCAAATCCAGCTGGTGTGTCATCAGAGGAAAATAAAACCCTTGCCAGCACCATTAAAACTGCAGAGTGGGATAAAGCCTACACAAGTAATTCAGGATCTGAAAATGCAGATTCCTAAGATAAATTTATTTCGTACCCTTGTTTGCCCTCACACCCCGGAGATCTGGGTTTTTAAGCAAACCTCAGATCAAGCGCTTCCCTAAAGAAGGTTCCTCAGCTGGCCTGTGGATTTGTGGCACAGGCACATCTTAGATGCACCCGGAGACAGAACAGGGAACAGAGTGAACATCCAGGTCAGCTCATCATCAGGAATCCTGGACTATAAAAACCCAGGATACAGCTCCAGGTACACAAATACTGGGATACTGAGCACACCTATTCCAAAAGGGGGAACAAGCTGTTCCATCTGATGTAGAGCAATAAAAAAGGGAGGAACTGGTTATTTTGGTAGAGGAAGCCTGTTACCACCCAGTACTGCTGCTGCTTGTACAGCTTTAGTGGGCAAGACGGATCCCACCCCAGTGAATAAACAATCCCACTTTCCTGTGCCATCACCTCCCCCTCATGGAATCAGTACTTGCCCTTTCAGTTTTGTCGGCACAGAACAGCCTGGTGTGATGTCTTTTCTGCACAACAATGTAGGTTATTCCTGGTCTATAATCTTCTTCCAAACTAATGCAGGCCTTCCGGATGGCGATCAGCTCTGGCCAAGCTACCTACAAGCAGGAGATTTAACTATTATGTGATGAATTCAGTAGGTATTTGATTACTTTTTTCCCGTGTACAAATGCCACATCGTAAGGAACGTGATCAGACAGGTAAGCGTACATTGTGCTTGCCCAGGACAATTCAAGGAAACTTAATTTTTCCAATAACAAATATAATCCACATAAATAAATATATTTTTTCAAGGGCCAATCCCTCATAATCCACATAACTATATATCAATCCCTTTTCACAAGCAACAAAAAATTATCAGACAATACCTGTTTCATCTGTCCTTCCGACACTCCCCCTCTGTAGTAAATGATCCTCGTGGGCTTGAAACGAGTGGATTTGTAGAACTGGATCAACAGCTCCCGCACCATGTTGGTCAGGTCCTGGATCACCTCCTGGCTGTAGAGCAGCTCCTGGGAGGTCTCCTGGCGCGAGGTCTGCACGCGCACCGTGGCGCAGTAGCGGCTGGGGTGCCCGTCCATGCTGCCCACCACGGCTGCGATGGACGGCTTCTTCCCATCCCCGGCAGGAGGGTGAGTGACATCTGCTCCCAAAAAGATCACTGGCTGCTGGAACACCGAGGGCCTGTTTGATAAGATTAAAGTTTGTTAGTTAAAATCACAGAATCCCAGAAGGGTTTGGGTTGGAAAAGACCTTAAAGCCCATTCAGTGCCACCCCCTGCCCTGGGCAAGGATATCTTCCGCTATCCCAGGTTGCTCCAAGCCCTGTCCAGCCTGGCTTTGGACACTTCCAGGGATGGGGCAGCCACAGCTTCTCTGGGCAACCTGTGCCAGGGCCTCACCACCCTCACAGGGAAGAATTTCTTCCTAATCTCTAATGTAGACCTACTCTCTTTTAGTGTGAAGCTACAGTCCCTCTCCAGCCCCTTCAGATACCGGAAGGTGCTGTGAGGTTTTCACACAACCTTCTCTTCTCCAAGCTGAACAACCTCAACTTTCTCACCCTGACTTGAGAGGAGAGGTGCTCTAGGCCTCTTATCAACTCATAATAATAAATAAGAACAGCAAAAAGAAGGAGGGCCAGGAACAAAAAAAAATTACAGCTGAGGAAGGTGCATCTAAAGCACTGAACAGAACTAAAACCTGTCAGAATCTTTAAAGATAAAGTTTGCTGCCTCAAGCACTTACAGTCCAGAAAGAACAGAAAGTGACAAGGACAGAGTCAAAGGCAGACCAAGTTACAAGCACTGATTCCAAGTCACTCCTCCTCACTCCTTCTCTTTCAATTTGGAAGCAAACACAGGATGCTTTAGGAGGTGGCAAGAGGAAAAGGTAGACTGAGTGAATCCAAAGGCAGGAAAGAGACAGGAAAAAAAACCTTGGTGAGCTTGGTGGCTCTGACTGCTGGATGGCTCTGACTCCCCTTGGCTCAGGGCTTACTGGGAACACTCCAAATGCAGACATATCCTCCACTGTCCACTCCAGACTGTGGGAATTTCTAAAGCGTGTTTTATTTTGAAAAGTATCATTTTAGCAAACACAACAAAACAACACCATTTTCCTTGACAATGCAGACATTATGAAGAGCTTTTGATTGAATCTTACCTTTGATGAGGTACCAGCACATTGTTGATTCCCCCGAGCTTGGCATTGATCTTCAAACACAGGTTGGACAGCGTTTGTGGTGAGGTTTTGACCACGTTCTTTACCTGAACACACTGTGTGGCCATGCCTAGAAGAGTATCTCCAACCCGCTTGACTTCAGCTGTGACAGAAAATAAGGCAGTGGTTCCTGCTTGCTCTTATTTTTTTCAAATGTTACTGTAATTCAGATCCTGGAAACTTCACTGACAAAGGTTCAGTTTGCTCTTTGGTAATACACAAGTTCTCCAATCAGGCCTGACAAACCAGCTCCAAAACACCCTTTCAAAGAGAACCCATTACCTCCTCTGCCTCCTTCCTGCCACCCACTTGCAGTACAACTCCTGATCACTTTACAGCCCCTTCTCCATACCATACACAGGCGTCTTTCCGGGCAGAATCACCACGATGAGCTGCAGGCCAACATAAGTCAGCTTTAAGTGCTTGAACATGGGCTCCACGCTGTCTGCACCCTGGGCGTACTTGCAGAAGCAGGGCTGGCCCTGGATTGGCATCCCGGCGTCCTTGGAGATCTTGCGCAGCTGGTCCGTGAAACTCCTGAAATAGAAGTGGATTTGTCCTGGCCTTTTTACTATGGTTCACTCATCAGTTTTATCAACCAGATCTAAGCTATTTCTGCTATTTCACAGCACTACAGTAATTATGTTTTAGCAATTCTATCCTCATCAGGAACCCACTAATACAACTCTAATCCTCTCTGAGGAAGGTCATCAGCTTCTGTAATTTTACAAGTCTTACAGAAACAGACATTTGAGACGAACATCCTGAGGCAGATTTCCAAACTAATACTGATGCTCTGGTAAATTTTTACTTATCCACCTAATTTATCTGAGCATTATTGCAACCATGATTTTTACCAATCAGTGGTTCACACAACCTCTTTCTTTAGGATTCTGTAGGGTAATTTGAAGGGCAGGGGAAAATCAACTTACACCACACATCACCTTTCAGAAACATGAGAAAAACACACCTTGAAATAGAATCCTGAATAAATAGGAAAATACTTACTTCAGCAAGTCTTCTCTGCATTGTTTTTGAGGAGCAAAACAGGCAACAGCCCAAACTTTAATCTCAATGCCAGCATAGAACTGTTTCCCTCTCATGTCCCACACGCCTTGGTTTGGTGTGGCCACAGTCTTGTTCTAGGTAAAAACCAAAGGCAAATTAGAAATAAAGCGCTGCTGCGTTTTGACTGTAGCCCACCAGAGGAAGCCTCATGAAAAGATACACAAAACACCTCATGAATGTCAATGACCTCAGGATAAGGAGTTTTACAAGACATGGAAACTCACCCTGCCTCCATACTGCAGCATTGGTGCTGGCAGAACCCTGCCTGTCAGCTCTGTCATTTCGTTATGGACAACAATTCCAAACTCCTTCAGATACGGATCAGGCCCACCAACCATACTGTTACTCTTCACCTGGGGACAAGACAAGTTTTGATGTCACTACACTAAAGCTTCAGGTGACTCTGCCCTCTTTGCCATTGTCAGCCTTTCTGTTTAGAAGGGATTTGTTTAAACCAAGACAGATTTTTTAACTTCTCTCTTGGTCATGCTGCTCGTCATCACCTACTCCAATGCTCTGGAAATGCCATGAAAAGTGACAGGACAGACTGTGCAGATGGAAAAATACTCACCAGTCTGCTGATCTCCTCCTGCCTGTCTGGGGCAGACCTGGCTGTTGCTTTTATCATGGTCGAGGTCTGATTGTCCGTGAGCTTCTTGATGCACCGCTGGCCTGCCACGATGTTACACACCTGCACAGGAGCAGGGAGAGGTGCTGTGACACTGTTCAGCAGAGGACACGCCACAGTGCAGGACTCGGATCCTTACCTCCAGTGGCAGGTACGTGTGCTTCTGTTCCTGTCCCACTTGGAGACAGGGCAGGTGAGGGTATTTCAGCTGCAGACTGTACTTCTGCTTAAAATACTGAGCTACTGTGCACTCCATGGCCTGCCCATTCTCCAGCTGCAGAGGGAACCTAAGAAATTACGTTTGTTCTGGTTAGACTTCATCAGATTTTTTTAAAGGAAAAAATGGTATGAAAAACCTATTCCAGACTATCTTTAGCAAATCTCTATTTTCCATAGTTACTGGTTCTCTTCTTTATGAAAAGATTTTAGTCTATATACTGAATTTCTCGTATTTTAGCTATTTTAAAAATGGGAGCTTTTGACAACTGTATTTAAAAGCCAGGATATAGCTCAATTTTCCTGGGCTGAAGGAAATAAAGTAGTAGTCAAAACCCACATTATTCCTCTACTCCACTAATACTAAAAATTCCTGTAAAGCCACAGAGCTCCTTGACCTCCAGAATCAACTATTCCTGCATAAACAATATACCAAATATATTCCAGGTGTATTTACTAGGTTGAAGATTTTAAGAACTGTCAGGCAGTGCTTGATACGTACGTCTGGTGACTGGCTGGTCGCCGGGTAACGTTGCAAACCCGGTATTTTCTCTTCATCTGGCCACAGTGGGTAACCTCTACTTTTAGACCTGAAAACTCAACAGAAAATAAATTCAGGGACAGGAATCATCTTTGAGGAGGATGAAGGCAAAAAGGAACAGCCCAGTTCCCCATGTGCCTTGCAAATTTTCATTACAACACAGTATGAGCAGGTTTCAGTATTTTCTTGCAGCAGCTTTAGGACAAGCTTTTACCTCTGATTTCTTTGGTAAACTTGACACGCTGGGAGTCTGTCAGAGGTTTGCTTTGTTCACTGATGTTCTGGATGTCCAAGACCTCGCACATGAACTCAATGATAGGCTGGGCACGATAGAAAGCAGTCGCTGACACTAAGATAAAAAGATAGGACAATTAACTGAGAAGCACAAAGAACTCTGTTACATGAGTGAGACAGAATCTCCTACACACCATCGATGTTGAGCATCATGTTCCACATGGCAGGACGGACTGACTGGTGGAAACCGAACCAGACCTCCCTGCCCCCTCCCAGGGGGTGGTAATAACCTTCAGGAGGGGAGAAAAAGGAGCGACCCACAGGGGTGTACCTGAAAAAAAATCAGAGAATTAATACTCTGATCATTTCTTTCTGATATACTTTATACATTCACACCTATAGTGTTTAAAACACATTTCTACAGCATGTTATAACTGTCAGAGCTCACTTATAGCAAGCACATAAAGCCTTTTCTGACAGTGCAGCTGGAAAGGGTACAGCAAATTCCTGTTAGAAACATGACCAGCAGACACAAGGCCTTAGTTCAGATCACATTTCCCTATTCTAGTGCAAATTTGTAAGGCAGGTGTTGAATTACAAGGCTGTATCCCTCATCCCTTCTACCACAGAGATGTACTGGGCAGTAGAGCAGCAGCAAGGAATCACTAACACAAATGTTAAGATGTATAGAAGACACCCATCAGGAAGGCCCCACAGGTACCCACCTCATGGAGGGAAGGTGCCGTGTGATTACATCCAGTGCCTGTACAGAATCTTCAGGAACTTCATTCAAGTGCCCTGCCAGAGCTTCCAGCAGCATCTGAAGGCTGACGACTGACACCCACTGAATGGAAACCTTGAATGTCTGGTCCTTCCCCTCTCCTGGAAGTGTAACCTCCATATCCACCTGCCATGGGCACAAGAGAATTAAGCACAAGCTTTTGTTATGGATTGCAGACAGACACAACACTCAGCAATGGTACAGTTTTCTCCTAGGTGTCCTTTGAATCTGTATTTTTGATGATTAGTTTGTGTAATGACCTTAAAATACTACAATTGGTTCCCTCGGGACTTTGAAAGTTTGTCATTTATTCATTTGAGAAACTGCACTGAAGTATCTTTAAATGTAAATTTTAAGCAGTAATTAGTATGGTGACATCAAAGCTCTGGAGAACGGTGAGTCATTTTTTAAAGTCAGCCAATTAATAGCAAGATGTTTTGTGAACCAAATGGGAAGGCAAGAAAACCTTTTGGTCAAAAAGGAGACTCGCTGGGAAACACAAATCTCAGAGTTCTGGCACAGCACTTGGGATGACTCTCACACCCCACAGCCCAGGGGTAACTGTGACCTCATCCTGGGCATCCCCCATGGTGCAGCAATGACCAGATCCCTTGGGAGATCAGTAGATGAGGTGAAGTTTTGTTTAGAGCGTGGATCCACATGCAAGGCAGGAACAGCTGATCCAGTTGTTCCCATGGAACAGGAGGACATATCTCCACAGTGCAGCCAAACCCAACCAAAGTCATGGTCAGCTACAACGACTTTATCATTCAGCAACAGAACGAGGGTCAGAACAGGGAAAAGGGAAGTTCCCATCAGGGTGAAAGAAAAAGTCTCCTTGCAGCTTATCAGAGCACAACGTAGTTCTCACGTCTCGTGATGTTCTCCAGCTGAAGAGCTGGGAATTAGAAACCCAAAGACACAAACTTCAGTAAAACACCAGTGAGCTCTTAGAGACCCTGACTGGCCCTGCCTGTCATTTCCAAGACTACTCCAAGAGGTGTGATAGTGTTTTGGGTTTACCTCAATAAAAGAACACTTTTCCAATGACACTGTAACAGTTTTCCCATAGAAACTCAAAGCAACACTTACTCTGTCCCTGCCAATGGGTAAGGGGTGTGCCGTGTACATGTTCCTCTTCCCATCGTACCCAGGCTGCCGATCCCCAAATATCTGCATCTTGAAGTGCCTCACCATCGTATCCACCACCTCCCTAGGGAGTGATTCATTGAGTTAAGTGGAAGAACAGAAAATTCAGCAATGGGCTTACACAATTCAAAATTCTGTTTTTCACTTTTTCTTAAAGGAGCAAGATATGAGAAACAATAATGCACGAGAGCACCCCCAGGTCACACCAGAAGCTGTAAATGTCACCTCCAGGTTAAGACACAGGTGGCACATGCAGGTGTCTGTACAGGTGTCTGTACTGTCAGCAGAGCTACAGCCAAAACTGGCAGAGGAATCTGGAGAGATGTTCACACACAGGAGCAGACAAAAGCACCTGCCTTGGGGTGGGTCTGAGCACTCCGTGGATTGATCCACGTGTGGACTCCAAAGTCTACAAGCTGAAATACGTCCCCTCAGCTGCTACACGTTTGTGTAACAGACTGTGGAACAATTACCAGGGACATTCACTTGTAGACTGTAAAATAAAACCAGCTGGAGGTCAATGCTCAGTACATTTCCCAGAGCCTTCCAGATTATGGGCCAATTGCAACACATCTTCATAAAAATAAGAATATTATAGTTCACTGAAAAGCAGCTGCTGACCACAGTACAAACACAAACAGGCCTTTAGCAGATGGGAATTCCTAGGATGCACAGCTTCCTTACATTCAGGTATATACAGTTAATTTAAATCAGTAAACCTTTATTAAATAACTCCTACCTGTTGACTCTTCGGGGGCGTTTCTCTGGTTTGATATCTACATCGTAGTGATAAACATCTATCTTGGGGATCTGAACCTGGAAGTGGTTGGCCAGGAGACGGATGGGTTTCCCAACAGTGCCCAGGCCTGGGCGACGGGGCGGCTGGAAAAGGCTTGTTGGGGGCCCTAGGAAAGTCAAATAAATACGTATGAGATGTGATGGCTCACTCCATGCACCTCTCAGGTGTGCTGTGGGTGACTTTTTGACTGGGCAGGAAGAAATCTTAAGATTTCCAAGGTTGCAAACAGAGGCGTTCAAAGAGGCTCAGCCTTCCAGCTGCTAAGAACTTCAAGGTAAAAAATGTGTTCCCTAAAGCATGTATAGGTAGGAGCCATAAATGATTCTTAAAATTGTAGTGGCATTTATTCATGACTGTGGTTAGGAACTTCACAGAGTCCTGAGAGGAAATGCAACCATACAGATATTATGTATTTTCAAGTAATGCAAAGATAAATACATCCAAACTTCCATTTCCAGAACAAACCAACAGCCACAAAAGCCACATTTTGACATTGTTTTCACTACAGGCTTGAAGTTCAGATGTTAATGTTCCAATTTAAAATTCCAACGGAAGGACAGGAGTGAGGAAAGGTTTAGGCTTTCTTCTGAACAGAAGGATAAAGGAGAAAGCATTAGACAGGTATGGACTCCTACAGACGTGAAGGAGATATTTTATTGGGACAAAAAAGAGCTTCAGGAACAGCTCTAAGGAAGAAATTATTAGAGGCCTGGAAGCATTACTCACATGCAAGCTGGTCACTAGGGAAGCCTTTAGTTACCCTCCTCAAAGTCTTAAGATCTGAGATACCATGTTAACGAGATTAAACTGACTATTTTTTTAAATCGATCACAGCCTCAGCTGACGCTGCACATAAAGCAAATGACATTGGTATATTTTCATGGGTTTGTCTATATCTGAGTAGGGCTCAGTGTGATCAAAGTGTCTTCCCTCTGTTGTAGAGTAGCAAAGAAGAGGGCAAGAAGTCTCACTAGAATGCAATAATAAACCTATCATAAAACTCAGGGCAAATTTAGCATCCATGTAAGACAAAGGCTCAGAGTTTGTACCAGGAGAGAGGAGAAGTAGGTGACTCCTATTTGAGTACACTTCAGGGTGCAGCAATAAACTTTAACACAACCATAAACTAAGCCCAGGACCAAATCCCAGGAGATTCCACACCAGATTTACAAGCCATCCACTGGCTACTGCATTACCAAATAAAATTACCAACCTGAGGACACTAGCCCTGGAATACTTTTAAGCAGAAGGAACACAGAGCATGTAAGCAGCTGAAGCCCACTGCCATGTCAGCTCTGCAAAGCCACAGTGGCAGGGGGCTGTCGGAGCCAGACACCCCACAGGACACGTTCCTGGCTCTGCGCCGGCCTGACGGATCGTGCTCTGTCACAGTCAGACCAGTTGTGGGGTACACTTAGTGCTTAAAAAAACTACAACTGTCTTGACAAGCATGAATCATTGAGGGCAATCAAAGTTTGCTGTGCTTATTTGGATACGAGAGATGATCCATTAATCCCATGCTAATTAGTCTGAAGGAAGTGCAGGCACTGACCTCCTGCAAGAGATTAAATGACAACTATATTTACCCATTTTCCTCCCTTGGTATTGACAAGTTCTGCAAACACGCACAGCAACGCTGCCCTCTGTTCTGACCAAAGGAGATAAAACTTACATCTCCTCCTTCCAAAAGTTATTTCTCAAAGGATTCCAGAGAATCAGCTAAAAACTGTTTTCCCATTTGAAGCCAGGCTGCCCTGGCATTACAGGATTTTTATCTGATCAGCCTGACTAGGGTTGTATGTGCTGTTATATTTTAATTTCTCCTATCCCACAATCATTATGTACTAAGCACCTCAACCGAGTTGCTTCAGACAGGAAGCAGTTTTCAAAACTGAAAGAGGATCTGCTTCTCCAGCTGGAACTCAGGGAGGCCACGATACATCACACACATACAGCAGGCTCTGAGTCAGCCCTCACTACCTCAAACTCTGGATTCTTCTGGAATTGCACCTTTGTGTCAATAAACGTTTTCTATCACACCAAAATTAACATCACTTCTATTATACCAATCGTTTGAATGGGAACTTAATGGGTCAGGTGTACAGGCCACTGACGGCTAGAAATACATCCCGCAGGCATTTGATAGAAGAATAATCATGGAATAAGACACAAACAGGAAAACACCACTTGCAAAAACCCACCAATATTTAAGCGAAGTTTGTTAAAGAAATAAACAACCGTATTTTCAGACAGTATCACCTTAAACTCTCAGAAATGGCTCAATGTCAAATATAAAACTTATCATTGCACAGGTTGCAGGGCGCACATCTCTGTGGCACCAGAGCCCTGCCTGTCCCCGTCCCCTCGCTGTCGCTGTCCCGCTCCTAGCCCCGTCCCGTTCACCCCGCGGAGAGCGATGCGCGTCCCCCGGTAGCCCCGGCAGCAGCGGGGCCGTGAGGGCATCCGCAACCCCCGCGCAAAGTTTCGCGACCCGCTACGGCTCCTCCGCACCGGGCAGCGCCGGCGGCTCCGAGCGGGCCC
>VZTI01000469.1:131077-155676 GCA_013397865.1 Struthidea cinerea | reverse complement strand
CCCCCCCCACGTCCCCCACCCTCCCTCCCGTCCCCTCACGCCCCTCCCGGCCCCTCATGTCCCCTCCCGTCCCCTCACGGTCCCACCTCAGCCCAGGTGCGGGGAGCGCCCCCGCCGCCAGGCGGCGCGATAGTGCGCGCGGGCGGCCTGAAAGTGGGAGCCGCGATTGGTCAATGCGGAGGGGCGTGGCTCGTGGGAGCCCCGCCCAGCAGAGCGGCAAGGGGTGGGGCTCACTGTGCTGTTCTGGGCAGCCATTGGATGAGCCCGGGCCGGGGCGGGGCCGGGGCAGCGCGCGAAGGCTCGAAGCGGTCCCCGGGCGGCGGGAGCGCGGGCGGGACATGGCGGCGGTACCGGTAACAACGGAGGGCCCCGTTGAGGTGAGTCCTGTCGCTCCTCTCCGCTCTGCATGGCCGGCCGGCCGGCCGACTGGCGGCGGAGCCAGCTCGCGGCTGCCTGTGGCCTTGCGGCTCCTCTGGCTGTGGCGCGGTGGAAGGCCGGGAGGGACAGCGAGGGAGGTGGCGGTTCCAGTAACCGTTCCAGTATGCTACCCGTTCGGGTAGCGGTGCCGGTGGCGGTGCCAGTAGCTACCAGTCACCCCTGCCCGCCGCCCTTGTTCCCGGGCGATCCCGCGCCGTCACCGGTCTCGCCCCTTGTCGCAGACTACAGCTCCCAGCATGCCCCTTGCCCGCCCTGCCGGCCGCGGGGCGCGCTGGGAAGGCCGCGCTCAGCGGGTCTCCGCGGGCGCGGTGTATGCCGGGAGGGCTGCTAGGCCCGTGTTGATGGGTCTGAATAAAAATCAATAAATAATGCAATAACGAGAAAAGTCGTTCAGTCCGAGTACAATCACATCAGCTTATGTCGATTCTGTGCTTTTGCTGTGCAAACTCGCTTTTAATTACTGCCCCACATGGGCAGTATTTAATATCCATTTGTACTGATAAATATGGTAAACGTCAATAATAAATATTACTATGTAAATACTACTACCGATAGCTAGACTATAAGGAGACTGCCTGTGTGTTTCATTGTGTGTGAGGGCTTAGCCCAGGTTTTGGAATGGATTTGGATGCCAGGAGTCAGGATGATATAAACAATATTCACCCCAGTAAGAAAAATATTTTGCTTTGTAGCTTGCGCTGGCAGATTTAAACCCAGACTTGCAGAAACCCCTGGACAGCGACTCTGACAGCGGCCAGGGCAGCTGCGAGACGGCCTCCCCGGGCCCCCTTGGCAAGAGCACTGCATCCTTCGAGGACAGAGGTCTGTAACATTTCTATGAAATGTTTTTCTCCATTTTTTGTTTCATAAATACCTTTCAGGAGGTTGTCACTGCTTGACCTGCAGGAATCCAAACTCTTTGTTGCTCGGAATGTGGGCAAGCATCTTTAAACCTCTGAAAAGTGTTTTTTGAGCTACAGAAAGAAAAAGAGTCAATGGGACGTGTCTTAATTGCTTATTCACTTTCTGTTCTGTTTTGTTTAATCTATGTGGTGTGGTTTTTATTACCCTTTCAAGGCAAGACGCTACCAGTGAAGGATTTTCAGCTTTGCCTTTTTTTTAAAGGTTAAAAACCTGTAACATCAATTGGGGTTAATTAAATGCTGTTCTCTGGGGAGAAGTGGGTTTTGAGAAGTTGGGTTCAACTTGACATATGTGAAGTTTAACGGATGTAGATCTGGTTGTTTGTTCATTAACTCATGGGATTTTCCTGTTTTATGTTCGTATGTTTTGCCAGATTCAGAGGAGGAGATTTTTGTGCGTAAAAAAGCAAAAAACGAGAAGGCGCTCCAGGACAGTGAGAGCGAAGAGGGGGAGGATGGAGACTCATCTGTGCAGGAAGATGCTTTGGGTGGAGACAAGGAAAATGGGGAGGGAAAGGAGAACATTGCTGCTGAGAAGAACAAGAAATGCCGTCGGATCCACCTGGCTCTGCTGGACAGCGATGACAGTGACACTGGTGACCGGTTGCAGATTGAAAACCTTGAAACAAGCAGGATGTCTGGCTTGCCTGAGGGTGAGCTGGAAGCGGAGAGACCCCTAAAATCTGGGAAAAAGTACAGAAAACATAAACATAAACAAGATGTTGAAGAGGAGCCAGGCAAAGAAGCTGTAGCAAAATCCAGAAGAAGGAGGGAGAAGGAGAAAATAATGGAGTCCATTAAACAGCTGAGAAAAGAAAAGAAGCCTGTGGCAGAGGTAGGTGTTTTGGCAGAAAACCTCAGATAATTTCTCAACTAAGTTCAATTTATTGTTGCTTGTGGTTATTCTGTTCCAAAGCTTCAGGGTTGTGTCCAAGTTCCCGCAGCAGGTTTGGGATCCACAGGGATCCATGGAACACCATACGAGTTTAACCTGCAAAGTCTGCAGATTCATTTAAATTAAATTACATTAAATTTGCAGTTTATGGAAGTGCAAGACCTAACGCTCAATGATTTAATGTCATTTTAAGTTAATGTCAAAGAACCGAAGGGACCTTCTGACAGGAATCACACAAATAATTTATTCTTTGGGAAGCAGGTGGATGGTGGTGAGAGGTTTCCCTTCAACGACAGTGGATGTCTTCTGGATGACAAGGAACTCTTTGATAATGGCTTGGAAGAGGAGAATGGGCAACCCCCTGAGGACGAAGAGTCCCTAGAATCCATACGAGCAGCTGTGAAAAACAGAATAAAACAATACAAGGTAACGGTTGACCGTGATACGAAATTATTGTAAATGTACTCTCTCTCAAACTGATAGAAAATGGGTTTAGATTAGATACTGGGAAGAAATTCTTCCCTGAGAGGGTGGGGAGGCCCTGGCACAGGTTGCCCAGAGAAGCTGTGGCTGTCCCATCCCTGGCAGTGCCCAAGGCCAGGTTGGATAGGGCTTGGAGCAACCTGGGACAGTGGAAGTTGTCCCTGCTGATGGCAGGGGGTGGCACTGGATGAGCTTTAAGGTCTTTTGCAACCCAAATCATTCCATGATTACTGAATTTAGCAAGACTTTGTACCTGACCAGGTTCTAAAACTCTCTTTGACCATAATGGAGCTGTACTGCTGTGGCAGAGGAGAGAAGAGCCTTCTGGTTTTTGCTGTTAAAGATGGAGGGATGTTGTCCTGGCAAGTGAAAAAGATAATGCTGGAGTTGGAGCTTTGGAAATCTGCCCTTATGTGGGGTTTGTGGCAGTTTATGAGTACACTTGCTGGCTTTTCTGACCAGTGGTGGTTCTGTACAGTTATTTTTGACATGTTTGCCCTTGGTAGTGCCAGTGCATTGAGAGAAATTGTTGAATTTCTTCTTATGCCCCATAGAACAAAGAACGTTTCCCTGAGGGTGAAGGCTACAAACACGTATTTGATGAGGAGAATGAGGAGCCTATATTAAAGGAACCAAAAAGGAAGGTGAAGTCTTCTTCTTTTTAAAGCTCTATATTGTTGTTTGTCGTGACTAAAATAGTTTTGTATCCACAGTGTGGTTTTGTTTTTTTTTTTTTTTTTTAAACTGGATGCTTTATTTTGACTCCTTTCTGTTTGAAGGGGAAAAATAAGCTATTTAAGAAGTAGAGAGAGAGCCCCATGTTTTGTTTCCTGACTTCAGAAGCCTTTCTTTTCTCCCCTTAAGGAGCGGAAAGCAGCAAGGTTGAGTAAAGAAGCCATTAAACAACTACATAGTGAGACCCAACGACTTATTAGAGGTAAAACTTAAATTCTTTGTATATAAAGGGGTATAAAGTGTTCAAAAATTTAGAAGAGAAATTAAAAGAATTTACCCAAAAAGGTTAGAGCGTTCTCTGACCTAACATGACTTATTTAGGGTTGAAGGGTGCGAGACCATTTTTATTGAAGGACCTGTTAAAAGTGCTTTTGTAATTAATAAAAATAAAGATGTTTGTTATCAAATAAAGGTTTCAGGTGATGCTTTACATCTTCTCTCACTGTCTTGCTCCGGCAGAATCATCCGTGTCTCTCCCGTACCATGTGCCTGAGGCCAAAAGTGTTCATGACTTCTTCAAGCGCAGACCTCGACCAGCATGTCAAGGAAATGCCATGGCCCTGCTGAAGTAAGGACTTAAACCTTCCCCATACAATTTTTTCATGAACTTTAAGCATCTCTAGCTTTTCTTTTGAGGATAACCAGACTTCCTCAGGCTCCTTTAATTCCATAAAAGTAGGAAATTAGGAAAATGTCATTGCTAGCATAAGGCAATGCTGCACTCCTGACACAGTCATGCTGTTGAAGTGATCAGGGCCAGGAGTAACTCAGAGGAAGGAACTTACTGATGCAGAGTTACTTTAAGGGGATTTAGGATGAACCCCAACATTTTACTTGGACTGTTTCTTCTCTGAGTAACGTGCAGTAAAATACTGAAGCTACAGTAGTCACAAAATCCCTCCCGAGTTTCATACTGTGATACTGTAACCAGTACAAAGCTTTTACACTTCCTTAAGTTCTCACAATGTGGTTTTCCAGATTTCTGTCCTTCACCTCTTCCTACACATTAATGACAATAATTAGGAAACGGTTTCTTCCTCTCAGTTTGTCCTCAGCCTCATCTCCCTTTCACACTAGCCATGGGTGATATGTTTCTTTTTGCCTTTGTTAGGTCTTCTAAATACCAGCTACCCCTAAATGAAGAATCTGCAGCCACTGGGAACTTGAGCGAGGATTGCAAAGATGGGCCAATGGAAGGTGGTCAATCAGCAGCTGCTGAACCAGAAAAGAACCTGGCCAGAGGTGTCGATGCTTCTGCGACTGAGCCCCTTGCTGCTGTAGGGAAGAACTTGCCAGAGGACTGTGCTGAGCAGCCCAGGCAGGACAGGGAGGATTCTCGTGCAGTTACAGGGACTGTAACAACTGATGATAACGCAGAGGAACAGCAGCTCTCCAACTGTCTGAGCACTGACTGTGATGAGCAAAAGGAGAGTGAAACTCCTCCAGCATCTGGAGATGCCCTCATGCAAAGAGGGGAAACAGCACCAGATGTACAAGGTGAAACAAACAGTCAGCAAGCGGGGCCTGGACTGGTGACACAGCCTGAAAAAGTGAGGAAGTCCAAGCTGGATAAACTTCGTGAACTGGGAATAGATGTGTCCATCAAGCCAAGAATCTGCTCTGACAATGAATCCTTCATAAACCTCGATGAAGCTGATTCAAATAAAGGTATCACTTGTGTTGTAGTCCTAAGCAGTGGTGATCTGAGCTTGGCTGGCAAATTCAGAAATATTTAGGTGATATAACAGTCAGGCACGTTCACTTACTAGTGTGGATTCTTTGAGACATGTTAACAGAAATTTAGAATTGCCTGGTGGCTGGGAGGCTGGCCTGGAAGTGAATTGAGGTCTTGTGGATAAATGGTAGTCAAGGGTAAGATAATTTAATATTAGCTAATATCAATTAAGTACAAGCTACAGCAAAAATATTATGTGGTGGTTTATTATTAGCTGAATAGAATGGTTTTGCAAATGTTTTAATATTAAAGATGTAGCTTTTAAACTCTCTTTGGGGGCAAAACCAGCTCAAGACCTACTCTTACTACAACTTTTAACAATCAATGCTTTTACATGTTATCACATTAATTTAATTAATATGTATTTAAAGAACTAGAAGCCCTGAAAGCACGTTTCTTGAAGCACACTCTCCAGGCATCGAAATCCAAAGCGGAACGGGCCATAAACATGAACATTATCCGTAAGGAAACAACATCTGATGGGAAAGAGGAGCTGAGAGCGGATGTGGTGCCAGCAGTTTTGGCTGCAGAGAGCCTGGAGGAAACCGTCCACACAAAGCCAGGTTGGTGGGGGAGAAGGAGTGATGAGGATTGAATTGGAAAACACTTTTGTCTTTATTTTTCTCTCTCATGCTCCATTTCCCAGTGCTGCCCTGTGAAATACAGGTGAAGGGATCTTCATCTGTGAGATTACTGTGTTAGTTCCCTCTAATGGATAGCCCTGTTTTAATGAAAAAATTCTTGGTAGACCACTTAGATAGAAGTGGCCTGTGTAGGACAGCCTCAGTCAGATCTTTGTGACTGGTTCCTTGGATTTTTCATGCTTCCATGAGAAGCTGTGGTTGCCCCATTCCTGGAAGTGTCCAAGCCCAGGCTGGATGGGGCTAGTGGGATAGTGGAGGGTGTCCCTGCCTGTGTCAGGGAGTGGAATTGGGTGAATTTAAGGTCCCTTCCAACACAGCCATTCCCTGATTCTGTTCCTGCTCAGGTGAAAAGCTGCAGGCCCTGAAGGCCAAGCTTCAGGAGGCCATGAAGCTCCGCAGGACCGAGGAGCGCCAGAAGCGGCAAGCGCTGTTTAAGCTGGACAATGAGGAAATGCTGGAGGAAGACAAGGAAGAGGAGGAGGAGGAAGAGATGACAGATGAGTCTGAGGAGGAAGAAGAAGAAGAAGAAGAAGAAGGTGATCATGAGGTCTGTATGCAACGTTTTTCCATAACCTCATGAGCTTCTCCATTCTACTTCCTCTCCCCTGTGGAGTGGGACTTTTGTACACTATGAATTAGGGAAATGGCTAAGAATTCTTCCTAAAAGCTAAAAAATTGCTATAGTTGGCATACTCATGGATTGAATTGTCTAATCTTGAATTTGTGAGTATTTTCTTTATTTGTCTAAACACTATTAAAACCAAATAGCGTTTAAAAGATTCTGATGCCCCTTTCTCTTTTTATAAATGCTTGGCTCATTGCTGGCAGGGCCAAACAGGTCACGTGCCTGACCTGGGGTAGGGTTTGCAATGGCAATAATCATTATATCTGTGCTGTGTTTGGGGATGTTTGTTAGAATTCAGAATTTCTGCTTGATGAAGCTGAGGAAGATAATGAAGATTCAGAAGAGAAACACGTTGAAGATGGTGATAAAGAAACTGACAAAGAATCAATTGATGGAGAAAAGCTGGAGAAATCTGAACACTGTGATTCTGTTCTAAAACATCCTTCAACAGAGTCTACATTGATTCTTTTTAAGGACAGCTCCTCAAAAATGGGGTAAATAATCCAAGCCTTAAAAATGGTGACTGAGAAATTTTAAATTTGATCAGCATGTGTAGGTGTCTTTATTTAAAGTCCCTTTCATAAGTATTTTTTTGTTACCTTGGGGTTTTTTTGCAACTCATCCTGAATTTATGAGTAAATACCTTTTATTTAATGAATTGCAGATATTCTCTTCCTGATGAGAAACTGGAAATGGAAGAAACTGCAGACAAAGGACCTACCAAGTTAGGTAAAGTGGAATTATTGCCCTACATAGCTGCTTCTTTTTTTTTTTTTCTTCACTTAGCACGTGTAAAAGTTTCTATTTAAGATTGGTATTCAGTATTTCTGTTATTTCATCACCTGTATAGTTATACAGTATGATTTAAAAAATTTAGATTGATGGAAAAAATGGGAGGGCTTGAAAAAACTAGAGGGGAAAAAAGTTCAAAATAATACTGGAAGAAATATGAAATTAATAAGATGAAATTCAGTAAAAAAGTGTAATTTGCATCCTGTGAGAAGAAGGAAATCCAACACGACCACAAAAAGAATTTTTAGCAAGGTGTCAGTGTTGCAAAATATTATATTGAGGTTTTATTGGGTCACACACAAAAAAATGTTAAGCACTATTTTTTTTTTTTTGTTTCCAGAGGATGATGATTCATTTTCTCTACCAACACTGGCGAAGGAGAACAGCCACAACAGCAGCTTTGAGTTCATTGGCTCCATGATCCCATCCTACCAGCCCTGTAACAAACAGGCCTCGCGGGGAGGGAGCTTCTTACCTGCAGCAGGAGGGTTCAGATCACCCTCCCCAGGTTTCTTCAAAACAAGCTTTATCAGCTCTGCTTCCAAGGTGAGATTCTCAGTCCTGGTTGTGTCTTATATTAACACAGTGGGTGGTAAATAAATGTATTTTATCCTGATGGTTGGATCTATCAAAAAAATCAAACCAGACAAATGCTTTGGTATCAGTCAGATTTCAGAAGAACAAACTGTCCCTGGGATTTGTGTCCACATTGGAGTGGATAAAAATGACATTATAAAGCTTATATTCTAAAGCATCAAAGAGAAGATGCTATAATCTGGTTTTTATATCTAAAATATGTGCATCGTGTATATGGTTTTTAACAATGCTTACATGGGCTACACAACATATGGCGTCAGTGAACTCCTGTGGTGTATTGGAGCAGCATGGGCATAATTTGACTCCTGCATGGTTTGGGTTGGAAAGAACCTCAAAGCCCATCCATTCCCACCCCCTGCCATGGGCAGGGACACTTTCCACTATCCCAGGTTGCTCCAAGCCCTGTCCATCCCAGCCAGGAACACTTCCAGGGATGGGGCAGCCACAGCTTCTCTGGGAAGTCTGTTCTAGTGCCCCTTGCATTTAAATTTAGGCTTGCTAAACAACTTAAATATTTTTATATTCCCTTGACTAGAGCTCAGGAAAGACCTCTGAGCCTTCTCTTCCCATAGAAGATTCCCAGGACCTGTATAATGCCTCTCCTGAGCCCAAGAGTTTATTTCCAGGGGCTGGGGAGTCAAGGTTTCAATTTTCCCTGGAAGATGACACTCAGAGCCAGCTGCTCGATGCAGATGGGTGAGTGATGGGTGTAAAGGATGGTGTTTTGTGCCCGTTAACAGAAATAGGATGTGCAGACCAGCACGATTTTTCTAACTACAGCCTTTCTTTCAGGTTCTTGAATGTTGGACAGCACAGGAATAAATACCAGTCCTCAAAGCATCAGCTGCCACTGGCTAGCATGGATGAGAATGCCATGGATGCCAACATGGATGAGTTACTGGACCTGTGCTCTGGACAGTTCAGCAGCCAAGCTGAGCATGTGCCAAACACCAGCAGCACCAAAAAGCAGAACATGGAGGAACTGCTCAATCTTTGTTCAGGAAAATTCGTGTCTCAGAGTATGTCCTGAATTCTCTTTTCAGCTTTGCTGGTTACTTGATTTAGAAGTTTTTAGCCGAGGTAACTTCAGGTCTGGGCACTGATGCCACGTGTGGAATTTTGTCTTTGTTGGGAGCATGTGCAGTGTTATTTCTAGGATGTTCTCTGACACTTGAAGAGCAGAAATAAGTTGCCATCTTATTGCTTTCTGTAGCAGGTTCTCCAACATGGGCTTCTTCGGTGTCTTCCAAGGCAGGAAAAGACAGTGACATAGAAGATCCAATGGCAGAGGCTCTGGAGCTTTGTTCAGGCTCCTTTCCCACAGACAGGTTAGCATTGCTCTTCTAAAATTTACAGAAGTTTATTCTAGTAACTGTCTTGTTTCACTCTTAAAAGTGCTTTCTTGTTTGACATCAATTTTCTGTCAGCGAAAGTGTGCTGTGTTTTGGAGGTGAAGGGAAGGAATATTGCAAATTGCTCAACACTTACTCTCTAATTGGCAGCACAAACTGTTTCCCACAGCTACTGTGACGGGAAATTCTTTGTCTTTCACTGATAGTGCAAGAAACAGTGAAGAGCTTTCACTAAACTGAGAAAAGATGATTAAAAGTGGGACTTTTGGAGTCTGTTCTGGGCTGTTGCCAAACTGCTGTAACCACGTGTAAAGTTGGATACTTGGAGTTTTTTATTGACTAAATTGAGAAGTGTATGGCTGCCCGACAAAAGGATAATGAGGCTTAACAGGTGGGAGTGTTAGGGGGATCCATTAGAAATTTGAGAGGGGGAAGAAGAACTGGAAATTAGTCCCATGGTTGTCCCATGGTTTCTGCAAGTGAAAACCTGAGGTCTTAAAACATCAGCACTAATGGGGCTTTGGGGCATTTATAGCTAAATGCTGCTGGGAGATTTGTAGCTCTGAGCACTCACAGGGAGCTGCCTGGCAGCAGCTGATGTGGGCATTGAAATTTTGCCTTGATTTACTGGAGGTAAACTGAAAAAGCCTTTCTCCCATTTATGTTTTCCCTAGGGAAGAGGAAGAGGAGGAGGAACAAGATGAACTTGGTGGTTTTCAGCTTTTAACAGATGATGAGGCCTTTGCAAGTGAAGAGGTGTGAATTGATGCAGCCAGGCAGCTGCTGGATAAAATGGATATTTCCATTTATCTTCCTAGGTTTTTAATATATCCGTCAATGTGGGACTTTTGGAGTCTGTTCTGGGCTGTTGCCAAACTGCTGTAACCACGTGTAAAGTTGGATACTTGGAGTTTTTTATTGACTAAATTGAGAAGTGTATGGCTGCCCGACAAAAGGATAATGAGGCTTAACAAGTGGGAGTGTTAGGGGGATCCACAACTCCCTTAACAAGCTACTGAAACATTTTTCAGAGCAAACTTTGGATCATTTAAAAGATCTCCTTAATATAATGATAAAGTGAAAAATGCAAATTCTCTGAAATAAGTGTTTTAGTGTGTTGCTGATTGAAGAACTGACGAATCTGTCGTTACAAAGCAATCCACTCTCAGAAATTCCTTATTTCTGAAAACTTTCTGTTTGACAGGATGAAAAAGGTGAAGATAGTGCTGCTGAAGAAGCAGAAGTGAGTGATGAAGAGGAAGAACTGCTGAGACGTAGACCAGGCTCGAAGAAAAAACTGTAATTATTTTTTTAAGTCTTAATTACCAGAGAGAATAGGATATTAATAGCACTAGAAATTGAGTTTGGAATTGTTCCCTCTCAGCATTATTCCCTGATGTTTATATGGTCTGGTTTTTCATATGTCTCTCTTTTTTTGCTTTGGTGCTGTCATGTTGCATGAACTGAGTTGCTTATGGGTTATAGATGATTTCCATTGTAATTTTCATTATAGATGGAAATCAAAAAGCCACAATAAAAGCAGTGCAACATTTTTTTGACCAAAAAAAAGGGATGCAAGAATATTGTTGTCATTCCTCATGTCTTAAGATCTTATTTGTTCTAGCAAGTAAAATATAGAGTTGACAGTTATTGCCAACATCTTTGGCAAGGAATCTGGTGGATGACAATGATTTGGGGTGCTACATGATGTCAGGCTGTGTATGTGAGTGTGCAAGAACTCAAGGCTTGGTCTTTCCCAAAATTACATGAGAAATTACGATACGTCCTTAGAAAATGTGTTAATTTTATGCCAAAAGATAGATCTTGCTTTCTGAAGGTTTGTGTGATGGCTGTTACGCTCTCAAACTGAACTCTTTCAACTTTCTTTCATAGAAAACTGCAAGATTTCATGGAAGAGGAGGCAGAGCTATCGGGGAGCGATGTGGGAAGTGAAGATGAGTATGATGGTGAAGACCTGAACGAGTATGAAGAAGAGATTATCGATGAGGAGCTCCCAAATGAAGCGGAATTAGGAAACCAAATACAGAAATTCCACATGTCAGTGACATTATCAGTAGATATTTGGGTGTGTGAGGCCCTGGCTCTGGGGTAGAACCCGGACTAACCTCTCCCTGTCTCCTGTGCTGGCAGGAAGGCGATGCTGGACGATGACAAGCGCCAGCTGCGCCTGTACCAGGAGAGGTACCTGCTGGATGGGGACCTGCACAGCGACGGCCCGGGCAGGACCAGGAGGTTCAGATGGAAAAACATAGGTGACCTATGATCCAGAGTTAATAGAGGGGGAGAAAGATTGGACACAGAGCTTGTGTGTGTGTGAAATAGCACTTAGTGGTCCTCAATGAAGTATTTCAGGAACAAACTGGGGGGATGATTCTGGGATTTTTGTTTGGTCGGGGATTTTTTGCCTTGTTTGTTTGATTGGTTTTTGGTCTTGTTTTTTTTGTTGTTTTTTTACTAGCCACCATTTTCAAAATTCATAGCTGTCTTGTTTTGTTGCCTAGATTTTGCTTCACAGATGGACTTGTTTCAGAGAGACTCAGATAATGATGAGGAGAATGAAGAGTTTGATGAGACAGAAGTGAAGTGGAGGAAGGAGCGATTTGAGCGAGAGCAGTGGCTTCGTGAGCAGGTACTGGTGAGCTGCCAGAAAGGCTTGCTCAGTCTCTGTATCATTGCTGGATGTGAAATTGTTTATTCCTCAAGCTAAACTTCAGTATTAGGTCAGGTTTCTCAGCTGAATGTGATGCTGTTCATTAAGAGAACAAGGATGATGAAGTATCTAAGAAATTGCAACAACCTCTTACAGTAGAAAGTAAATAAAAACTAATTTACATAAAGAAAAGAATTGCTCTACTTAAAATACTGAATGAAGTGTCCATTTGTAATACGATTTTTTTCAATTTTACTGAGTGTCTTCTCTCTGCTACAGAAGGAAAAAAATAAAGAGCAGGAGGAGGAAGAGGAAGAAATTGGTGGAGACAGTGAATTCATGAAACTGGCAAAAAAAGTGACTGCCAAGTCCCTGCAGAAGAAAGGTGAGCTTGATTTTTATTGAAGTAACAAAAGAAAAGAGAGAAAGAGTTGAAAAAACCTGACCTTTTCCCCATGTCTCTGCCAGCCAGCCCAGCAGTGGTGGCACAAGACACAACTCTGTTACCCAGGAACCCGTTTGAAGCCTTCAGACCTGCCAGTGACATCCAGGTGGGTACCGGGCCTCAAAAATGGCATTTCCCATCAAAAATGGTTTCCCAACACAGCCAAGTCAGCTGCCCCTGAATTCTGGGCACCCCTGGTTTGTGTTGTTACATGTGAGTAGAGAGTAGATTTTCTATGAAGAGTGACTTGCTAAGCAACCTGCCTTGTTCCTGAGAGTGGTTTAATGCAGCTTTTCTTTGCCTTTCAGATAAAAAATGGGTCACTCTTGAACAGACCTAAAGCTGTTCTTCAGAAACTGGCAGCAATGTCAGATCTTAATCCTAATGCCCCTCGAAATTCAAGGAATTTTGTCTTTCATACGCTTTCCCCAGAGAAGAGTGAAGAGGCAAAGGAGAAATCAAAACCTCAGGTAAAGATTTGGGTGGCAGGTGCTGCCAGTTGTGGAGATTATTTGAATATACAGGCACGGAACCCTGCCAAGCAGTTAAGAGCACTGCTGTCTTAAATATTCCCTGTGTGCTCTCACGCCAAATAATTCTCTCGTAACTCAGAATTTAAACTTCTTTTTGGACATGTTGTGTATTCTAATGTATTTGACTCCCCCTAGGTGAAGAAGAGAGGCCCTTCTGCAGTGATAACATCAGTGGCAAAGCGGCCCAGAGTAGAAAGCTCCGAGGAAACCAGTCAAAGCCGAAGCATTTTCCAGTACTTGGAGAGCTGAATATTCCTGTTTGGAGCCAAAGGTTGTGTCTCCTCTTTGCCAGCTGCAGTTTATTTTGCCAATCTGCCAGAAATCACCAGGCAGAGAAACAAATTGGTGCCACTTCCAGTAATTTCCAGGCAGTGTTTTTGTGCTCTGTTTTCTCTCAGCCCCCTGTGGCAAATGGGAGCACAAAATCCATTCCTGGTTTGGAATGAAATGCTGACTTGGTCTTTCCCAAGCATTAAGGAAACTTCCAGTACTGTGGGCTGTCCTCACAGGTGCTGCGGAGGTGTCAGTTCCACCTGGAAATGCCATTGGTGTGACACAGAAATGCCTCAGGTAGCTGAAAGCACAGAAAAAGAGGGATTTCTACAGCTGTGGGAGAGTATGAAGCAGGACACTTGTTTACACTTGCAGCACAAAATTTTAGCTGTGTCTTCCTCCAGTGTCTTATTTTCTTCGATGTTGAGCATTTATTAAGCTTCACCTTTTAAGAAGCTCTAATTTATCCTTGAAATGTTTACTTTGTGGAAATGGTCCCAGTCTCTTCTGAGGCAACGTGAGAAGGGTTTTTTTCCAAGTTTTTATTACTTGTTGGTGTCCTTAAACTTGCAGTTGAACGTTTTTGTGCAGAGGGAAGAATGTGAGTAACATGTGGGAAAGGAACAGGAGGTTTATTGGGGGGGTTTATTTGCATTGGTGGGGAAAGTTGCTGGGATTGGTTCAGTTTACCCAACTTCAGGCTATCTTTAATCATCCATTCCATTGTTTTCATTGAAGCTGCACTCATCCAAGAGAAAACCATCCATTGCTGAGCAGCCAGTAAGGAAAGGGCTGCTCTAGGATGAGGGAATTAGTAAAGAGCCATCATTCACAACTCTTCTAAATAGTGTGAGAGAAACTTGAGCCAGAGTATCCAGCATTCCTGACCTTCCTGATCACGTGTTGAACGTGTTGGAGAGCAGATAATGGTGACACAGGGTCCTGCTCTAAGACTAAACATCTCTGGGACTGGGTGTCTCATACTTTAGGTGCTGACGCCGTCGGAGAAGTGTGAGCTGTAAATTTTGTAACATCGTGAGCACGCGCCTGCTGTGCTGTGTGTAAAATATTTTATTGTACAGTATGTTATAAAGAATTGTGGTACTAATCGAAGTGCAACTTTACAATAAAACGTGGTTTTAATTTTGGAGGCAGTTGGAATTAATTTATAGGATTTCACTCAGTTGTATACATGTCTTGGGGTTTTTTTCCCCAATATTTTTTTATTTCTGTCTGTGTCTTTCTTTTTTCATTGCTGCCTTTTTTTTTTTTTTTGTAGCCACAACTCAGCCCTTCACTAGGAACAGCTGCAATAATATTGGAATACAGCAAAAACTCCTTGTGTTTATTGGAGTGTGGATTTTCAACTCCTCAAGTCTTCCACTTGGGTTTGCATAAAATTCTTGGCCTGAAGAATATGGTTTTTTCCTGCTTCAATAGTTTTGGATTTTTTAGTTCCTAGACAAAACTTCCTTTATTCTTGTCTTAAGAAGTGTCTGTTTCAGTTCATCACAGCAATTCTCATGGTTACTGTACCTGGATTTGAGATGGGAGGTTTAAGGAAGAGGAATGACATCTCCTCCTTCATTATCAGACTTTTCTTGAAGGACCACTTAACTAAAAGATTTCTGAACACCCACTTCATTCTTTATCAGTGTTTCACTGATATGAAAGTTGTACTAATTCAGCACAGATTTATTGGGTAGAAACATTTCAAGCTCTAAACTTGGGCGTTTTCCCTGCATTTTGCTCCTGCTCTGCCACTAGAGCGCAGCAAGAGAATATGCTTCCTCTGGCACAGGGGCAAGGCAAAATCATTAAAGCTTAAACTATGTCTTGACTCCAGGGGAAATTCTTGCAGTTTTCCATGCTCTGGCATTGCAAAGGATTAAATTTATAGAGATCTATAATTGCTACATTTTTGCATTAGAAAGTGGTAGCTTGAAGAGCACCTTTAGAGGGTTGTTGGCTGAGTTCTGGTGGTTTCCTGGCTTCTCCTCAGCACATGCTACTAGCCATAATTATGGCTTTTATTTTGCTTTCCCTGTAGAATTTTCCCTTTAAAATGCATTTTGCTTGTTCCAGAGCCAAGGGTAGAAAAGTACTGCTGAGCCTGAAATGCTTATAAATTGAAATACATGGACTGGGAAGGTTTCTGGCTGCGTTTCCCCCACAATAACTTTGCAGTAGTTCAGGGTTTGTGAGTTGCTGCTGGAAGCTCTGCATTGCACCCCAAAAATTCCTTGCCTGGGCGCATATTCCATGCCAGGGAGTGGGAGCAGGGACAGGTTCTGTGGGAGCTGGAATCTGAATAGGAGAGTTGAGCCATGTGCTGAGATGCTGCTGCTGCTCGTTGTACCAGACCATCTCCAGAGCTGGGGCTCGGGCCTGACCCTCACCTGTGCTCCCACCCCTGCCCTGCTCTGTTCCCATCCATCTCCTGGCTCCGGTTTTTCCGGGGCTGCCCCCCTGCTCCTGTCTGGCACATTACCTCGGCTTTGCCTTCTCATTTTCAGGTATTGATTCGGCTCCCCCCTCCTGGCACTGACATGAGGCCGCTGTGCTAACGGGGAGAAAAAGCCTCCCCGTTACTGCTGGAAGTGCCGAGAGTGGGCTGGGAAGGAGGGAATGACTCAGGGTGGTGAGGGGTGGAGATGAGGGTCCTGTGCCCCTTGAGCAGAAGCTGGTCCAAGGTTGGACTTGATGAGCCTGGAGGTCTTTTCCAACCTCAGTGATTCTGTGAAATGGTGTCTGCAGGGCTATCCTGGGCTGAAGGAAGAGCTGATTCCACTTCTTCCACTTCCCTCCCTTTTTTTGCCCACTAACTTTGCCTTGGGATAACTCGGAGCAGTTACAGCTGAGGGTTGTGATCGGTGATGTTTGGGTTTGACTTTGGTGCAGAAGTGGCTGCAGCCTGGATTTTCATCTCAGTTGGGCAGTTCTAATAATAACACCTCTCTGTGCCTCAGTTTCCCTTTCCCACGCAGGGGACAGGAGGAATAAAGTCTGTGGGATCTGAGCTCCTGATCCTTGACTGCACCACGGGAGCCTCGATGAGAGCAGTGCTGCTGATACACAACGTTACCTGCTGAGTTTGCAGGGAGAATGAGCTTTTGGAAACCCAAATGATAATCAAGAAATTTTTAAAAAGGACCTAAAAGCAGAGGGAGGAGCAGCCCTGGGTGCGTGGTAAAGGTTGACATTGCAGACACGTTTATAATCCCAGCTCCCGCCGCCGTGCGGCTCCTCAGGGCTCAAGGCACTCACTGAATTATGTTTTCTTTCCCTTTTTTGCCAAGAGACTGAAAAGGGGAGAGAAAAAAAACTATTTGTTTGTCTTGTCTAATTTAATTTATGTTATTTATCAAATAGACAGGTTATTTGGGAAACCAGATGGACCCAGGCTAAAATCATCTGTATTTCCAACATGTGAAAAATTATGTTGGAGTGGACACATGAAAGGCAGCGCAGGGCAGGTTTGGTGAGCACTCACCACGTGAGCTCTGCACCTCATCTGTCCTGGGCCTCTAATCAGTTGTCCCAGACCCATTATGAGGGTTAAAGGACAAAAAGACCCCCAGGCACCCACGGGGGTGTCTTCCAGAGCAGCCATGTCACAGTTATTTACCCTCCCTGGCTTTCACCCTGCTCATTGACTGGTGCATCCGTTCCCCAGGGAGGGGTTTTTGGGCCTAAATAAATGTTTTAGTTGGGTTTGGGAGTGGAGCAGGTGATGGTTTTGGTGTCTGTTTTTTCTCCTTTGGGTTTTCTCGTTGAAAAAGGAAAAACAGGAGAGGGAGACCAGCAGGAATGGCTGAAAGGGAGTAGATAATTCAAGAAATACAGAAGGAATATAGTAAAACCAAGAGCCCTCTGTTACTGATTGGTTGGGCACCCCGATTGCTGCTGTATTCCCAAGAGCTGAGCCTGGAGCAGCCCCTGTCACTGCCCTTCCCTGTGCCCCAGGGCAGGACCCTGGCAGCTGGGGGGGCTCCTGGCTGTGCAGAGTCTGGTCGAGCTTGTGGCACAGAAAACAGCTCTGTGAGACCTGCAGGGTTCAGTGGGTGACCTGTAAAGCAAAAGTTTCATTCTGTATTAACTATTAGTCATTAATATTAATTCCAGCGCTGCGCGTGCTCCATGCAGACAGATGTTCAGTCCTTGGGGGTTGTTATTTTCTCTTGTATCATCCAGAAGCCCAATTTAGGGCTGACTCCAGCTCTGCTTCTCCAGGCAGCAGAGATCTAAACCAGCTGTAATTAAAGAAAATGACATAAAAGATTGCAGGGTGTGGGGGGAGGGGGATCAGCAAATCTTACAGCTTTGCAAGAGATTAATTTTATTTTTAGCTAATATTTTTCTCTGCTCCTCAGGGCTGTTTTCATGCAACACGCTCTATGCTGCTTCCCTTGCAGTGGCCCATTGATTTTCAATATTTGATGGTGTTTGTGCACGTGGCCACGGGGGATCAGTATCCGAGGGCCATGTTCACGGATGTCCTCGCACCCCAAAAGCCACCTGTGGTATCCCAGCCCTCACCTTGGCCATGGGGGTGCTGCACAGAGCCCAGAGGTCCCACTCCATCCTGGCATGGCTGGTTGTGGCTGCTGTGCCAGGCCAGGCTCAGCCCCGAGGTCCCAGCTGGAGGGGGACACAGGCCAGCCCTGCAGCATCTTCCTGCACGGCCCAATTTCCAGCTGCCACTTCACAGACACTCGTTTCTGTGCAGGAAGAATTATTAACCACCACGGCTCTAATGCCGCCTTCCCGGCTGCTCAGGACCCAGAGGTGGCATCTCCACGTTCCTACTTTACATGGAGCTCCAAAGGAACCCTCAACCTTTCCCAAATAACCACCACATTAGAGAAAAAAAAATGGCTTTTCCTTCCTCCCTGCTGCTCCTCAGTGAGCCTGGATGGGCCAGAGGGGCCTAATAGTGCCTGGGAATGTGAAGTTCAGAAGCTGCCACTTGGGCTGGCTTTTTCCCAGTCCCAGCTCCGGGCTGGCACTGCGCTGGAAGGGGTCATTGCTGTGACTCATTGAGGCACCCTGAGCCCGCTGGCTGGCAGGGTTGGGGTGCCTCAAGGTGCCTCAACGAGTCACTCTAAGCAACCTCCCAGTCAAGGACCCACAGAGAGGTTTTGGCATCGAAGAAATTTCCTATCCCATCCCATCTAAGCTCCGTGGCAGAGCCGTGGTGACCACAGCCGGCACTTCCCGCAGGATGCACGTCCCAGCTCCAGCAGTGCCAGCCAGACACTCCAGCCAAAGGCAACGCCAACCCATCCGGCCACCGCTGGAAGAAGATAATTAAATCAGCAGGCAATTAAAGCCACCATGTGGTCCCGATTTCACATGACGTGAGGGCGACGCTCGCAGTGCAGATCTCGGAGGGAGGCATCCGGGATGAGCTCACAGGCAGTGCTGGGCTGGTTTTGGTGGCCTTTGCTCCACCTACGGATTTGCTGAGGCTGTGTGATCTTCAGAGCTGGGATGACATGAGCCCCAAAATATGATAACAGCTCCTGAGGTGTGACTGAACCAGCCCCCAGCCCGACCCACCGCGGTCACTCCATCCATCCCCTACGCTGCAAAGGGAAAAGAAAAGGCAGGAAGGGAAGATTAGATGGGATCAGCATGGTTGGCAAAGACCCCTGAACATCTGCAGGGGCAAAGGCATGGCTGGAGGAGGTGGATTTGGTACCCCTCAGCCAGCACCCAGCTCAAGTCTGGAGGGCTGGAATTTGTCCCGCTGGCCGGGTCTTGCCCATGCCTCCTGCTAAAAGGCTGTGAGCAGCACTGCTGGAGTCTCCAGCTGGAATGGAAACTGGAGATGCCAAACCAAACCCAGCTGTGGTGCTGGTGATGACCCCGGTCTGGTGAGGCTGGTGCTGGTGGACTGGCAGGTGAGTTGGGCATTGGATCCACTCCCTAAAGCCACACCTCCATCCCAAGAGCTGTGCCACGGTGGCCACGGGGTGGTTTTAATTCAAAGTGCAGGACATTGCAGCAAAATCCGCACACAAGTTTTGCCAGGGCCACTATTGAGGGCATGGGACTGACGGTGTCCCACTGCCCTGGGGGGCCAGTGTCATCCCCAGAGATGGGGGACAACCAGAAGGGGACATCGCTCCCCGCTCTGTCCTGGTCCCCCCATGGTCCCCCAGCTCTGGGGTCAGGGCTGGCTGAGCTGGTGTTGCCGGGAGCCACGTGCACATCCTGCGAGGGGAAGAGCCCTGCTCCCAACATCTGCTTGGCGTTTGTTTGTCTTTCATTCCCATTCCTGCCCTGCCTCCCCCTCCGCTTTCATCCCTCCATCTGCACAGGCCTAAAAATAGGGCCGTGGCCAGACTCAGTCTGTGCCTCATCAGCCTGTCGGGACTTCGGTGGGATCCCATTTGTGGCCCAGAAAGGTGGGGACAGGACCCACCAGATGCCACTGTCCTGCCACAGAGCGGTGATGCCAAGTGGCTCTTCAGGGGCGTCTGCACCCCTGACTTTTGCCCTGGTCCCTGTCCGCAGCTCCCAGCCCAGAGTGCTCCACCCTGGGCATGGTGGGTCTCAGGCTGAGCCTCATGTCAGCCCCTGCATGGCCCCACTGCTGCACCTGGGGCAGGGGTGACACCAACTGCAAAGGTGCCCTTGTGGCAGAGGAAGAGCAGAGGGGTGTCCCCAAACCCTCAACTCATATATCCTCCAAAAGTGCCTGGGGTGAAGAAGTGGAACCACAGGGACACCCTTATCACCAGGCTGGGGCTGCAGTGGGACCTGGTTCTGCCACCTGGGCTGCTCTGGGGTCCCTGTGGGCTGCCCCGGGGGTCCCCAGGGGCTGCTCCGGGAGTTTCCATGCCTCTTGCTCCCCAGGCAGGCTCATCCCCTCGGCCTCTCCGGAGTGTGGAGCAGGATGAGCATCAATTTGGCACGTCCCTGTGTCCCCCTGCCCGTTCCCCAAGTTGCTATGAATAAATCATTGTTTTATTAAAGAGAAGCAGCTGCTTTTTTTCTTCTCCTTTTTTTTTTTTTTTTGACACCCCATCCGTACCCACGGAGCCCTTTGGCACATGCTCGAACGCTGAAGCCCCATTGAGGGCCCCCAGAGCATAGCAATTGATACACAGAGATCCCCAAATCCTATTCAGGCCCGGCTTTTCTGCACGAGCAGCCTCTAAACAGCTCATTCACTGCTCTTTTTGTCGCCGGGGTTAAGTGGTTAAGTGTGTGTGGATCCCATAAAAGGCCTTTACTCCATGAAAAGCTATATTTACATTGTAATCACCAAAGAACTGTTTAGGCAGTCAATAGCGGGGCAGCGGCGGCGGGGGCTCGGCGGCGTGTCCCTCACCTCTCCCGCTGAGCCCCCCGGAGCAGGACTTTTGTGGGATTACGGTCCCCCCGCGCCAGCTGCCGGGGGCCGCGGGAGCCGACGCTCTTTGTCTCGGCGCGGAGCCGGGGACAGCCCAGGCTCCTGAAGCAGCATCCTGCATCCCGGTGGCCCCGGTCCCCCCGGCAGGGACGGCACTGCGGGGTCCCGCTCAGCACCGGAGGCCTGGGATGAACCTGGTGGGATGGTGGCTCCTGGGTAACTTGTGTCCGGGGTGGGCTGGTGCCAGAGTACTCGTGGCCATGAAAGCACCTTGTTGAGCTCATCCCATCATCACTGGAAGGATTAGGTTGGGTATCAGGAGAAGGTTCTTCCCCCGGAGGGTGGTCAGGCACTGGACAGGCTTCCCAGGGAATGGTCACAGCCCCAAGACTGCCAGAGCTCCAGGAGTGTTTGGACAACACCCTCAGGCACAGGGTGGGATTGTTGGGGTGTCTGGGCAGGGCCAGGATTCGGACTCAATGATCCTTGTGGATCCCTTCCAACTCAGGATATTCCATGATTCTATTCTGTGATTAACCAACCTCCTGGCTCCAGGAGCCTCCCTGGTACCCCGTGAGTGAAGTGTGAGCTAAAATGTTATCACTTTAACAAGATTAATTGAGCACAGCCAAGAATGGCAAAAGCAAAATTAATTCACCGAGAGCAAGGCAAGGGCTTCCCTTTCCACCAGCAGCAATTTCCATGTAATCAATTAGATGATGTTCCAACTGATATCCCTGTCGGGGAACGCGCCTGCTCTCCCCACGCGGGAGCAAATATTCCTAACAGCAGCACTTGAAGAGTAAATATGGGAAAATCCCCCCATATTCCCCTGGAAACCCCCGTGAGGTGTGCCCAGGAGGGATTAGCACTGGGACAGCCAGTGGGAATGGGAGGCTGCATTCCAGCAGGCACTTGGACAGGGATAGAGATAGGGATGGGGTCTGGAATGAGGCTGGATACAGAGATGGGAATGGGATGGAGATGGAGACAGAGACGGAGATGGAGACGGAGATGGAGATGCAGATGAAGATGGAGATGGAGATGGGGATGGGGATGGGATGGAGATGGAGATGGAGATGGAGATGGGGATGGGGATGGGGATGGGATGGAGATGGAGATGGAGATGGAGATGGAGATGGAGATGGAGATGGAGATGGGGATGGAAATAGGATGAGGATGAGGATGCTGCTGCCAGGCACATGCCAGCAGAGATCCCTATTGAGGAGCAATTCCAAACCACACTGGTCCCATCACAAACCACAGGGAGCGAGGTGGGTGCAACCCTTGGGACACAGCCACCAGCCATGCTGGAGTGGTGGTGGAAGAGCTCCGCTTGGTGGGAGCTGCCTTCCCCTGCTGTGTTTGTCCTGTTTGCTCCTGAGAAATGGAAATTAAGATGTTTCTACAGTTCTCAGTTACACACTCCAGTTTTTCCTGGTGCCTTGTGCGAGCTTTGTGATACAAGATGTTCAGAAGTCTTTTACTGCACCCTGTTGCCCAATGGGAATTGGAATTGCGAGGCTGAACATGCTGGTTAAGTGAAGAAGGTGACTTTGCCAGTGGGCAAAACCCCCGTGGATGGGGTTCCTGGCCCCAGCACAGCCTGAAGGACGACATTCCCTTGCTAGGAGCTGGGAGAAGGGTGCCTGGTGCCCTGCTTGTCCCTGTGCCATGCTCTGCACTGGCAGCACCATATTTCCAGCATTGTGGCTGGAGCCTGTGGCACCAGCACCAGCTCTGGTCCCGGCCCTGCCTTGCTGAGCCATTTGCATCATCCCAGGGTTTTGTTTTCCCTCTGGTTTGGCTCCTGCCTGGATTTTTCAAAGGCTCCAGAGCAGCGAGCGCCCTTCCTCCCCCGGCCGGCGCACATTGTTCGAATTAGTGCCTAAATGAAAGGATATTGTTGGTTCCTGTTGGGAGATAATAACCTCGGTAGCGGAGGGAATTTCACCCATGCAGAGAGAATTTGCCGGGCTGTTCCCGCCAGCAGAGCCCCTCGCCGGGGTCCGTCTCGCTGGGATGACGGCTGATGGGAACGGATCCACCAGGAAGTGGGGGTTTATCTTGGCATGCCACTCTAATTGCTGAAAACTCTGCTTTCTGACCTCAAAAATGTGCCACCACTCCCCATCTGGCACAGGGGCACCTGTGGCACAGCACAGCTGGGATCAGCACTGAAAAGCAGTGGTTGCCAGCCGCGATCCCCATGGAAAAGTGCTCCTGTTCCCAAATTCTTATGGTATTTCGGTTTTCCCTCTTCCTTCCCATCTGTCTGCCTTCTCCCATGGCTTAAGGACATATGAACCCCTTACCGTGCCATGGAAGTGGAAGAAAGAGAAAGGAAAATGTACACAGACAATGGAAATCCCAGTATTTCCATCTTTACTAAAGCACAGAAGAATTCAAGCATATGGAAAACATCCTTTTCAAACCAAAAGGCACCTTCTGCTCCATTCTTCTGTTGTGGGGATCCCAAATGACTCCCGCTGCCTCAGTGGCCATCACCACCATCCCCAGGATGCTGTGGCAGGTGCTGGTGGGGCTGGTGGAGCTCACAGGGACACAGGGACAAGCACAGGGGCACCTGGATGATGCCAGGCCAGGAGGGGATGGGCTGTGGGACCCCTCCATGGGACCCTGCTCCTCGCAGCCTGTGCTGGCCAGGGGGGCACCAGTGCTGAGCCCACATCCAGCCATCCCACCTGGCTTCAACCTGGACAGTCATTTCATTGTACACCCCAAATTTAAATTTTTTTTTAGCCAGTTGTGCTCTGATTGAATTTTTAACAGATGTTTTGACTTGTTATAGGTGAAGGAAAAATAACTCAAAGTGTTTCTTGATTAGAGCTTGTTCAAAGTTCTCTAGTGGAACTGTTTCCACATCAGAAAATCCTGACTATGTGCAATCAAACATTTAATTTCCACGGATGCAATAACAGAGGATTCCTTCAGGTTAGAATCTGTTACAGTTATTAATCAAAGCGGCGCAGCTGAAATGAAACTTTTTATTGAATGTTGTGACAAAGGGATAAATTAAAGCATTTCTGGAATGTATCAAATTTGGGTCCAAGGCTGAAATTTCAAAATCCTGACGTTTTTCTGCGTTATGAGGTCCAAATGTGGAGCCTTTCTGTGTCAGAACGAGTGTGCAGCAGTTGGGGGGTGCTGGGAGCTGCATGGCCGTCACCGCTCCATCGGCAGGGAGGGAGGGGACGGTCCCGTCGCTGCCGAGGGGTCTGGGCTGCAGGACATGTCACACATTCCCTTCCCAATTAATGACAGCAGCCCTTCCAGGGACACTCCAGCGAGGATCCCGCGCCCAGAGGCCGGTGAGCACCCAGCCGCCGGTACCAAACGACGGGAATGTTTCCCTGCGTGCCGCGGCCCCGCACCAGCCAAGGGACAGCGATCAAATAAAAAATACATACTTCAATGGACACAGAGATTTTCATCCCCAAATCCTCGAAGAGAAATAGATCCATCCACTGGAGAGCTCTGCCTGCAGCCAGACTGGGATGGGACCGTGGCTGGAGCAGGTTTGAGGGCTCCAAGGCAGGGACCCGCCCGCGGCGCTGGGAGGTGACGCCGAGGGGCAAAGCCACCCAGAGGCACCGGCTGTGGCGAGGGCCCGTCCCTCCCCCTTCCCTTCCATTTCCCAAACAATTTCCTAATCAGACCTTTCTGTCTGGAGTTTATTAGTGATTCACAGGCCAAGAGGAAATGATGATTTTTGGGTCCTGGTCTGATGGAAGGGGTGGAGTCGGCAGCAATATTCCCCTTTTGTGGCTCAGCAGCGGACAAACCGCGGAGGAAACGTCAGCGGGAGCCAGCTCCGCTCCCTTGGCAGAGCCCTGCTCCCCTGGCCAAAAGAAACCCATTTTTGGGGGGGTTTTAGGAAAGCGAAGAGTAAGGAGGCTTCCACCCCAGCATGAGTGGTTTGGCAAGGGGGTCTCTGCCCCCGCTGGGTGACAGAGCTGCATGTCCCAAGGTCCCCATCACCGGTGGCTCATCCCTCCGGCGGGAGGGTCGCACCTCCGCTGGGCTCCCTGGCCCTGCAGCCCCTTCCTCCTCCTCCTCCTCCTCCTCCTCCTC
>VZTI01000469.1:50188-126359 GCA_013397865.1 Struthidea cinerea | reverse complement strand
CGCGCCTGCGGCGGGAAGCGTTCTTATGGGGTGCAGCTCTTTTGTGGGGTGCAGCGGCTTTACGGGGGTGTCACCCAGCCCTAGGCAGAGCAGATGTCAGTGCGGGGGGCTGTGGGGCGGGTGTTCGGGGGTCCCAGGCCCCTGGCAGCACCCTGAGCTGGGCACGGGCTTCTGCACCCCTCCTTCTGCCCCGCTGCTGTCCGGGGTCAGACCGGGACACCCGATGGGTTCCTTCCTGGGATTCCTGTGAGAGTGTCCTTGTAGGAGAGAGCTTGGAGAGCGCCTCTCGCTGCCAGTGACCCGGCAAGGAACGCTGGGGTAACTTTCCTTCTCTGGCCCAGTCTGTTCCCAGCCCTGCAGAGAAGGAAGGCCAGTGGGGTCACCGGTTTGGGCGCAGGCAGAGGCCAGCCCCCTGTCCTGATGCAGGGTTGATGGCAAGGGTTGTGCAGAGAAGCCCAGGCAGTCTCACCTGCTGAAAGTCATTTATTGCTGTTGGGAAAGCTGTGTTCCAAGTGCACCTGTACCAGCATGGAATTAATTGCATCAGCCACAGCCCAAATGCTGCCAGCAGCACGTGCAGCTGCGTGCCTGCGCCCCGTGATGCCCTTTGGCATCACCCAAGGGATGCTGCAGGAACATGGGGTTGGACTGGAGCTCTCAGGGAAGACAGATGGGATGGGAGGTGCCTCCTTGAGCTTCTGCATCAGGTGGGAAGATGCCCTTGGATGAGTGGCACCCCTGCCTGTGACAAGGGGTTGGAACTAAACGAGCTTTAAGGTCTCTTCCAACCAAATCCATTCCATGATTCCATGATGTTGCGTGGGGACGTGCTGAGAGCAGCAGTCAAATATCCAGGAATGCTGAGCCCATGATGGATCCAGTGCTTTTAAAGAGGTAAATAAAGTTAAGAGAGTGTTTTGACCTGCTGTAGCTGCGGGGAAACCAAACTCTGGTTGTGCCAGCCCAGGTGCCCACAGGTGTGTCATGGCTCCGTGTCTCTCTTGCAGGCAGGACACTGGCGAGATGTTTGCTGTGTGCCCGGCAAATGCCCCGTTCCGGCAGGGCCGGGGGGCCCCGGCGCTGGGCACGGCCATCCCAGGGGCAGGACATGGGCCAGACTCCAACTCCAACTTCGTGGGAGAGGTGTGTGACAGCAACGAGAACTGGAGCCAGCCAGCGCCCGGGTCCCCGCCGGAGGAGGGCTCCAGCCGGAGCGAAAACACCACAAATCCGTCTGATAATCTGCTGTTATTAATGCAGAGACAGATGGTCCAGGGCCGGCTTAGGGACACCGCCCCGGGCCTGGGCGATGTGCACCCCGAGCAGGGGGTGCGCAGCCCCCCCGAGGGAGCGGAGGTCGGCGGGGCGGGGGGACAAGGCACTGCCGAGGAGGGGGCCGGGGGATGTGTCAAGCCCCCGAGCTCCCCTGCAGAGGACAACGGCTACGCCAGCAGCTCCCTCAGCATCGACAGCCCCGACAGCACCTGCAGCACCACCTGGGACCCTCCCGCCTCCGCCCCCCGAGCCAGCAGCCCCCCTGAGGCAGGGGCAGCCAAGCCCGAGCCGGGGACCTTCTTCCCGGCGCTGGCAGAGGCCATGCAGCACCTCCAGGACAAGGAGCGCTTCAAGGAGCAGGAGAAGGAGAAGCACCACATCCAGCTGGTGATGTACCGGCGCCTGGCCCTGCTGCGCTGGATCCACGGCCTGCAGCAGAAAGTTGTGGACCAGCAGAACCGGTTGCAGGAGAGTTTCGACACCATCCTGGATAATCGCAAGGAGCTCATCCGCTGCATGCAGCAGGGCCCTGCCTGCCTCGCTGCCGCAGCCGCCCCTGGCCCCTGAGGTGCCACCGGTGCTGCCCAGCCCAGCCCAGCCCTCACCCTCTGGACGGTGTGGCATTGGCTGGTGGCATCTCCATCCTGTGCCAAGCGCTCACTGGGCCCCTGGGTGCCCACCCTGCCCTTCCCATATCTCTCCAACGCAGCCAAGAGTCCCTGAAGTATTCATCTCCATTACCCTCTGCACTGGAATTTGTTTTGTCCTGCAGCCAGGTCCGGGGTGGCACTGGGCTGGGTCAACCTCAGGGCCTTGGGGTGTGCGGAGCCTGAGGTGACCAGGCTCATCTTTAAACCTAATCTAAGTCCATTGTTGAGCCTGGCTGAGCCACACCAGTGCCGGGATGGCCGCACTGGAGCTGCAGGGCAGTGAGGGCCCCGGGGCAGTGAAGCTTCGAAACCTCCCTGGGCAAAGCACTTCCAGCATGTGCTTCATCGCCACATCCCACCTGCACCGGTGCGTCCCTGCAGCCACAGCCCAGCCACTGGTAAACGTCGCTTGTTGGTGAGAGTGAGGTGTCCTGGGCTGTGAGGGAAAACAAAAATCATTCTGAAAAGTGACCTCAGAATGCTGAAAAGTAAATATAAGTCAAATGATCCGACACCAATATATGTTTTTTATGTCAGTATTAGAGAAAAGTTAATTTAGATCTATGTGTGTGTGCACGTCTGTCTGCTGTGGGCAATGCTCTCACTCAGTGCATGATCCCAAAGCTGCTCATGAACTTGTGGTGTTGGTGTTTATATTAATTTATCATTTGAGAGCAAAGAGAATATTTTTTTCTAATCTGCATTTTATCCAGTGGGAGCTGCACACAGAACCCAAAGAACAGTTGTCTTAACTAGAGGTGGAAAGGAGCTGCTGTGCGTGTTTGCTGTGCTTTGCTATGTATCTGTAGGACACATATTCCATTTAAGTGCTGATGTGGAGGAGCAGCAGTGGGCAGTGAGGGCTCAGCCAGAGGGGTCTGCACTCCCCATCCTGCCCCAGTTGCCAAGCAAAGCCAGGCACTGATTCCATTTGTCATCTACAAAAGGAGGGTGATGAGGGATTCCAGAGCCGCTGTGTGCCCCCAGCCAAACTGCTTCCTGCCACCAGAGGAGCCACTCCACCAGGGCCCCAGTGACCAGCACCATCTGGTCAGATCCTGGCACCCACCACCCACCAGATGCTCCTGGACTGTGGATGAACAACCATGGCCAAGCCCACCAGCGACCCGTGGGCCAGGGGCAGCACCAGCCTCCTCCCGCCCCATGTGGGGCACAGCCGGGCTCTGCCCCCCCTGAGGCTGCTGCCAGTGGGTGAAGTGAGGAGATCCACAAAAATCCTCTTCCAAAAAGGACATTTTGGTGGCAAAGGGTGCACTCAGCTCAAAGCAACCTGTGCCAGCGCTGGAGGATTCCGGCAGCTTCCCGCAAGGCTCATGCTGCCCTCACCTCCCTCCTGCTCACTCGTGTCCAGCGCCTGCTGCCTCTGTCATATCCCAGACCTGTGATCGTGGGCATGTTGCACACCTTAATAAAAGCCTTGGAGCTGAAGGAGCCGAGCGCCAGCTGGATTTGTTCCTTTATTTCCCTTCCCAAGCCTGCCGTGCTGGGAGCAGCCGCCCCGTGCTCGCCGCGGGGGCTGGAGCGTGCGCAGGTGGGACCGTGGGTGAATGGCACAGGTCGAGGGCACAGATCTTGGCACCTTCCTCCCATCCCTGCATCCCTGGGCATGCTGGCCTGCTGGGTCAGCCACGCTGTGCCAGCACCGGCAGGTCATCCAGGCTTAATTTTTAAAGGTTTTTTAAACACCGGTGTGTGTCGCTGCTCCTGTCTCTGCCGTGGCCGTGGGGCAGCAGGGAGCCGGCGCTGGGGTGCAGTCTTGAGTGCAGGATTTACCTTCTGCCCCAGGAGAACGTGGCTGGAACCGGGGGGACCGGATTCCCGGATTCCTGGCACCCTGCCCTGCGGCCCTGCTCGTGGGGAGGGCTGGGGGCAGCTCCGGGTGATGGGGGTGGCAGATAACAACACCTGAGTGTTGACCCAAAGGTGACTTTGCCTCAGGCTTCACAGAGATTAACTAGAGATGAAAAACCGAGGCTGTAGCAGCCCTTTGAACCCTCCCTCACCTTTCCCCCCCGCCGCCCCTTCCTGCTTCTCCTTTCCAGCCTCTCAGTCTGTGGGAATCCAGGGATGCAATTCAGGGATCCATGTACAGACACAGCAAGGCATGAAGGGCAGAGCAGCCACATTTTTCCACCCTCATCCGTGCCCTGCAGCCAGGACTGCTGGGAGGTTAGTCCAAGCCCTCGGGGGTTCCATAGGATGTGGGGTGCTCCTCTCTGAGCCCGTTTCTCACCTCATCCACTTTGCACGGAGCCCACGCTCCCTCAGGTTTGGGGGAACGTGAGCCCTCCCAGCCCCGCAGCGAGACTGAGAGATTCTCTGTTTATCTTGGTCGAATGCTTTACACAAATAATTATTTCCAAGGTAAATATTGTGAAAATCCAGATTATTTGCTCAAGAAATGAAAGAATAACTGCGGGAGCACATCAAAGAGGTGGATCTGCTCGGCAGCTAGAGGCTTCCTCCCTGGTTATTGGGACCCCGATGCTCCTGCCCCAGGACCTGGCTGGAGATGGCCAGAACTGATTTGCAAAATCAACTACAGACAGAGCTTTTCCACCCCCAGCTCCCGTGCCCAAATGAGATTTGGGAATTAATTAAAAACCTGACCAATTGCGGGGGGAAAAACAATAAAGACACAAAACACTGCAGGGTTGAGCCCAGGCCAGTTTGGGGGGGCAGGGCCCCACTGTGCCCCTGGGACACACCCCTCAGGACACTCTGACCCTGCATCCCGTGCTCAGCCCCCTCTGGGTGCAATCCAGATGGGATGGGTGCCACAGGCAGGCATGGGGCTGGGACAGGGATCTGCCCCAGGACTCCATGCCAGGGATTTCCCCATCCTCAGGGATTGCCAGGCCTCCCTAAAGGGGCTGAATTCTCACCTCACAGAGAGATTAATTTGTCTCTCAGGGGAGATGCTCCAGCCCCAAACCCCCCCAGGTCGGTGGGAATGCCACCAGCAGGATCTGGATGCAGCCATTGTTCCAGGCAGAAGCCTGGAGCCATGATGGGGCTCCCCGCCAGCATGGGGGGATCTCAGCTGTGGACCCCACGGCATCCGAGTCTGACTTCCCGTGCCTGACCGACGGCCCCTCTGGGTTTAAGGCCTCCTCTGGAAGTTTATTGTTACTATTATATCAAATCCCTGTGACACTGGACCGGTTTTACTGCACAAAGCAAGATTTGGCAAACGTTGCCTTGCTTTGAAAGTTAAAATAATGGCATTAAACCAAAATCAAGTATTTATGAAGCTTTGGAGGGAAATATTTTACCTTGTAATTGGAATCCACTCTAACCCTCTCCAGTATTTTGTGGGCTTAAAAAAAAGGCTTTAAAAATAAAATCGAACGATGTGATAACTGATGCAATGAAAGTACAAAAGAAAATTAATCATCTCAGGCCATTATCCAGAGATCCAGACTGGGACACACTCAAAGCATCCCAGGATCCCTTGTTTATTGTGTCTCGGAGACTTCCAGCTCCCTCATGTTTGGTTTGCAGTGGGAAAAGGGCTTTCCTTGCTCTCAGCTGGGAGGACGAGCGCAGCCAGAGCTGCTCCCCTCACCTCAAATGTCACATCCAGGCAGCACCCAGTGTGGTGAGAGGTCCCACCCCCCCGGGCACCCCATGTCCCACCATCACCAGCCTTCCCAGGCTGCTCCCTTGGGCATGGAGGAGTGAGGCTGCCCAGAGAGATGAGCTCAGCCCTTATAGGATCCATATGTGCCACCGTGCTGGGAGCACCTGCCACTGCCTGGGAGGTCCAGGAGGGTGGTGGGGAGCAGGGGGGCTCTGTCCTGCTGCTCCAGTCTCTCCACAGAGAGATCCTCCTTGTCCATCCAGGCTCCTTTGTCCTGCAGCCCTGGGTGAGTGGCACTGACCGGGGGGAACTGGAGGGTTGGAGGCAGATCCTGGGAGGTCAGTTGTGGCTCTGAGCCTTGGTGTATCCCTCCGGTTCCAGCAGCATCCACTGGGACAGAACCACCATTTACAGGATTTTTCAGGCTGTTCTCACTCCCTGATGTTTTATATTTCACTTTAAATGCCTCACACTGGCAGAATGAATACAGAAGAAATACAGTCACCTCCTGCTTGAAACAGAGCAGAGCAGCACCGATGCCAAGAGCTCGGGGTGGACAAGGCGGGAGGCAGGATTAGGAATACCAGGATCTTCCTGTACTGCTGAAGTGTCAGGACACATTGCAAACCCTGCTGCCCTTCCAGGGTATTTCTAAAACCTTGGAATGCATTAAAATCTGGGCATCATCCCAGCCTGATCACTGCAGCACCTGGAGCACCTCTGCCCATCCACAGCCAGAACTGGACCACGCTGGGGTGTGACCAGCACAGCCCCGCTCAGAGCGAGCATCCGCCTCACCCTGGCTTGGATGGTTCATTTTCCAAGACCTGTTTCCCGCTCGTCCTTTCCAGCGGCGTTGGGATGGGCGGACCCCGAGTGCCGGGGCTCTGCCGCGGTATCTGATGGAAACGCAGTTTGAGCCTCCCTTCTTTAATGATTCCCTTTGAAATGTTGTTGCTTCCGCACATCCCCCTTCGGGGTAGAATATTAAGCAAGAGCAACTCGGCTGGAAATTCAGATTGTTTTTGTGTCTGTTTTCATTTACATTTTAATGACAGAGGAATCGTAGCGATCGGGCTGTTTGCAGCAGGGCCAGGGAAAAGGGGAAAAATCACCTGCCACCACCTCACCTTTGCCCCTCATAAACAGCATCAGGACCTGGCAATCACCAACTTTTGGCATGAAAGTGGTTTTTTTTTCCTTTCTCCTGCCCAGGCAGGTGGGATTTAAGTCAGAAATGGGCTCTTGGAGCCCTTGCAGGGGCTTTGCCCAGGTGTAGCGTTGAGACATGGGTGCACTGGGTGTTCGGGTGCTGGGGAAAGGGATGTGGTGTGAAGAAGCGAGCACGTGGATGCTGTCCATTTGGGATGGTTGGGTGCTGAGGCCAAGGGTGCTGGTGCTGCTCCAGGAGCTCGCTGCACCTGCAGGAGGAGGGGAAAAGAGGTCCCAGGCATCACCGTCTGCCTTGGACAGAGGTGGGGCAGGATTTCCCCTGTGAGAGCAGAGCCCCATCCCAGGAACCAACTCAGTGCCCAGGAACCAACTCTGTGCCTCACCAGCAGCCCATGGCTCTTCAGATGAGGTATGGGGATCCAGGCCTCCCTGAGAAAACAGCTGGGAGTAAAGATCACTGGAAGAGAGGCAATAAACTCTCGGTTATTCTTCTGCCAGGGAGGCCAATCGAGCTGCAAAGAGTGCCCCAAGGCCAGCCGTACATCATTATTTCCTCACGCGGGTCCCGTGTGATGTAGTGGCTGTCTCGCTGGAGGGAATGCCTTCCCAGTTTTCAGCATCAGCACTGGAATATCTGGAGCCCTGGAAGCATCGGGTTGAATCCCAAAAGCCCCAAATGCTGCATTTTATTCCTTCAAGACGATAATAATCCCAGTGCCGCACGCACGGCCTGTCCATGAGTGTTTGACTGAGGGCTAGAAACAAAGGTTCTGCCTGGACAACCAGCAAACCCAGGGGCTCTCTGGGGGGGCTGCTGGCTCCTCCTGGCCAGGATGGGGGGACACCATTCCCCACGGGCTGCTGCACATTGGGATGGGGCTCGGGGCTGCCAAAGACGGGCTCCAGCTCCGTGACATAGGTGGGACTGCAGTGTCACCACTGCCAACCTCTGCAGACAGGAACCCCTGGGGTGCAGACTGGGACCAGGTTCCAGCCTCTGGGATGGCCAGACTGGTCTCCAAGCTCTCTGTGGACCACTGGAAGTGGACAGAAATTCAGGTTGGTGTGGCGGAGTGAGGCTTCCAGCTTGTCTGTGCTTAGATTTAAACTGAAGTGCCTGGCTTGGCTGCATTCACAGACTCTATCTATGTTTTCCATCTTGGAATCTCCGTTTTCCTCTGCCCTGGCTTAATTTCTCTGCTCTGGACAGACCCGGAGGGAGAAGGCAGCTTCCAGCTCCCAGGCACGGATGGAGGCTGCATTTTGCACCAACAACAAAGTGAAACAACAAAGAAATGCATTTGGGTTTTTTAAGTCTTTTGAGGGCTCAGCTCATTTTATTTTCCCTTCCCAAAGCCCCCTTCCCCCATGGCTCCAGCCCTGCCCCGCAAGTGGCACCATCTGTATTTTCACGTTTGAGTGCTGCCGGAGGGAGGAGTGGCACCGTGGCACCGGCTGTGCAAGGACCCAAGCGCCGGATCCGATCACCACGCCAGCCCTTTCATCTCTGAGTTGTGGCACACTTGGTTTCTCAAGCCATCCAAAAACTTCCCAGGGTGGGGAGATCCAAGCTGACTTTCTGTCTCCTTTGTTTTCTCCAGGAGGGCAAGGAGGAGGGTGCGGAGCCAGCACTGGGGCACACGCACCCCGGCAAACCCACCGGAACCTGGCAGAAATGGAAACTTTTTAAAAATTCATGAAAACCAAGGAACACAAAGCCGAATTAGGAGAGCCAGTAGTGCTGGGCTGAGTCTGTTTGGTGTTGATACTGTGCAGAATTAAGTCAGACTGGTCTTTCTTGTGGCCAGAGGGTAGGAAAAGGGCTCCCAGTGGAGAGGACCCAGCCCGGCGCTGGCGATGCTGAGCGGGGATTGATAACCCGGCACGGGGGGCCGCGGCTCCGACGGATGCTGCTCCGGGCCCAAAAGCTGCATTTATCCCAGTGATAGCAGCCGAGCCAGAGCTGCGGGCCTTGGGGGCAAAAAAGGCTTAAAAACCCATCCTTCATTCACCAGGCAGCTGAGACAGAGAGGGGGAGGAGGGGGAGACAAAAATGATGGAGAACGAATTAAGAATTGGAGGAAACGTGGAGGGGGAGCTGCTGTGCCCCGGACAAGGGGCTCAGCCCTGCCTGGACCCTTGCCCACAAAGCCAGGAATGGGCAGGAGCCTGGGTGGGGGTGCCCAGGAGGGCATCAGGGCACGAATCCCACCTGAGGTGTCACTTCCCAATCCCCGAACAATACCCCTCTCCAATCCTGGAGCCGCCCAGAGCAGATGCTGGTGGGTGGGAGGCAGCAATGGGTGCTGAGGTCTGGGGTCCCCTTTCCAGCATCCCCCTCCAGTGCCCTGGCAGAGCCAGGTGGCCGCTGGGAGTTTTGCAGACAGGGGAACGGCGGGAGAAGTTTCATCAGTCACTTCTCACAAGCAAATAACGCAACGTGACAGCGCGAGGCTGCGGGGGCTGCGGGGGCTGCGAGGGGCTGCAAGGGGCTGCGAGGGGCTGTGCAGACCCCTGCATTGAGGGAAACCCACCATGCAGAGAAAATGTGCCCGGCAGCGTGGGCAGGGACCTGCCGGAGCAGGGATCAGTGTGGGCAAGCAGCAGGGAGGGAATGAACGGGGGGCTGGAGATGCTCACGGCTGAGATGTGCACCCCAAAACCTCCCGCTTGCTGTGGGAGATTTCTGCTCTGCCCCCAGCTCCTTGGGACATGCAGGCAGCTCGTCATGGAAAACTTCCCAAAGGACTTGGTTTGGTTGCACGCTGGAAGAAAACCAAGTTTTAAAACCTTGAACAGTTGATGAACCAGTTCTTGTTCCCCAGCCAGCCCCAGCTCTGCGCCCATCGACTGCGGGGCCAGAAGGAACCATGACACGAATCAAATTTGACATTTTACCCAGTCTGGGCCAAGGAAACTCACCCAGAACCTTCTCCACCAGCCCCACAGTTTGTGACAGCAGCGTCACAGCTGGGAAAGCATCTGTCAGCTCTGTGGTGACAAACGAGGCCATGGGCACAGCAATTAACTTCTCACACCCTCCCAGGTTCAATATGGGGACACCCATGGCAGGTCTGAGAGCAGATGTCAAATCCCCCTCTCCACTCATCTTTATGGACACCTAAAGTACACTCGGGAACCTGCCGAAGAGGGAAGGCCCTCTCTGGGTGCTGGGAATGAGCTGTTTGCACCCCACGGGGGTCACCTGATGGCCACACTGGTCACCCAGGCCAGAAGCAGAAGTGCCACCACCCACCTTCTCGTGTAGGAAGGAGTCTTCTACCACGTTACTCAGTGGGGTCCAAAGCGCCAGGATTGCACTGTGGAAATAATTCAAATTAGGCATGCGTGTAATTACCGATATTTTATCCAAACAGGAGGAGCTGGAACATCCCTGGGTATCTGGGGAATCATCTCACTAGATGCAAAGCAGGAAACGATGTGGTGGATGGGGGACAGGCTGATGCGGACCCTGCCCAGGGCTGCCTGGTGGGACAGGGGGACAATGAGTGTCCCTGAGGATGTGCCACCAGTGTGGGCATCCCAACCAAGCTCCCCCTCTGCTGCCCCTTCCGTGATTTATCATGGTGGGACACCCATCCAGACAGTGGATATCCATCTCCAAGCTTCCTAAATGTTTGGAATGCCAAGCTCTTGTCCCATCCTGCTCATTTGCCAGCTCTTTCCAAGCCCTGTCAGAAGAGGCTGCATCCCTGCTGGTTCTGCCACGCCAGAGCCTGCACCTTCCTCGTGTGTGGAGGATGAGGCTGCGGCAGTTCCCAGCTGTGGGACCTGGCAGATGGAGAAGTTGGGTCCAGAGACCTCCAGGGACTGGGAGCCACCAGGAGAGGTGTGGATTGAAACCAGCCAAACTCCTCCAGCCCAGCCCTGCTCTGGTTCAGCTCTGAGAAAGTTTTCCATGCCCTGGGTTTGTTTTTTTTTTAACTCGGAACGAGCCCAATACTCCAAGTTTTGCATGATTTTCTGCCTCCAGCTCCAGACTTTCCAGAAACTCAACCTCTTGGCTCGTGCCAGACGCCTGCTGCCGGCTCTTGGTGCTGCCAAAACTGCCCTGGAGGCTGCTCAGGAGTCACCAGCTCAAAGCCCGGGCACGAGCCTTACCCGGTGCCCAGCAGCAGCCCCGCGGCTGAGGGGACAATGTGGGGACGGAGCCCGGGGCATGGGCTCATCCCGGTGCTGCTTGGAGCGTGCCAGAGCAGGTTCCTGCAGTAAAGGTGAAATTTGCAGGGAGCTCCTCTGAAATGAAAGCAGCCCCTGGAGCAACCTTTCCCCAGGAATTACCCTGCTGATTAATCTCTCCCGAAGTCACCGGTGATAAATGAAGCGATTAAGGGACTGACCTGCCTGTGGGGCTGGGGTTTTGGGGGGGTGGGCAGGGAGGGGTGTTCCCCCCACCACCACTTGGGCTCTTTACAGACCTGACACCTCCTAAATCCGTATCACCAGAGCAGCCCTGGGTGGCTCTTGCAGTGGGGACTGCGCTGGGAGAAGGTCACCGGTGACCACCCAGGTCTGTTCCTGCTCAGAGGGGACTATGGAAATTGGGGAGAGGGTGTGGAGGCCAGAGTGACTTCGTGCAGCCGGGGGCTGGGGCAGAGGGCCGGGGGTGCTGCTGCTCTCAGCTGCGTTTGGTGGTCCCCGCGTGTACCAGGGGCTAATACGTGTGAAAAGCAGATTTATTTTTGCCTACGTTTCATATTCTTCACGCTCCACGGCGGGAGACAAAGGATCAGCTCTTCAATGGAGTCCTAAGAATAAACCTTAAACCTCATCAAATCCAATCCGGCAATAAAAATTGCCCGAACAAAAGGCCAGGGACGGAGGGTGGTGGCGGGGCCGTTTCCCCACGATAACAAGTTTTCACAAGACTGTTTATCCGCACAATTTGGAACGACACTTAAAATCTCTAATCCCAATAGGCATGAAAGTGCTTGTCCCGAGCAAGCAGGTGGATTGTCCCGGAGCGGCCGCGTTGCCAATGCTGCTCGGTGGCCGCGGCGGTGCCCGTGGGGGTCACGGGGAATGTGCTGAGACGGGGCAGCTGCAGCCTGAATGCCTCTCTTCAACCTCAAAGCCTCGGCCCCTCTCCCCCGCACCCCTCTCCATCCCACCCCCTATTCAACCCGGTTTTAAAAGGCAGCAAAATGGTTACAAGGTTTAAGGCAGAGGCGAGCAAAATGCTGCACAAAGGGAGGACAAAGGCGTGCGGCGGCCGGTCCCTAATCCAGCATTGCCCATGGCAATGCAGCCCGGAGCGGGGCTGCGCGGATTAAACCCACTGCCAACGCCGGGGTTTAGCGGCAGGGCTGGGGGGTGCCCGGGGCTGTCCCCCCCTCCCGGCCCACCAGGAGGGGCGTCTGCCACCAGAGCCCTCCGGGGCATCCGTCCCTCCAGGGGCTGGTGCAGGAGGTGCGGTGGAGCCAGCGAGGCACAGCGGCTTCACCCTGTCCCTCATCCCAGCGAGCAGCGCCGGTCCTCGGGCTGGTGCGGATCCTGTGGAGGCAGGAGGTGGGATGCTGGGAGCTGATTGATGCTGGGCTCAGCAGAGATGCTGAGGGTGGAGCAAGAGCCTCTGTGTACCCAGTGGCATCTCCAGCCCAAAGAAACCTTTTATTCCTCCTGTTTTTACACAAAATTCCAGAAAGTGTTCATATCAAAAGACAGCTGCTGAATTGCCCAACTCGAGGCCTTCCAAGGCTGTGCCATGAGCCACTGGACCAGCTGCTTTTCCCTTATGGCTGCTGCCTCCAAGCTCCCAGCTCAGTTCCGTGCCAGGAGCAGGTGCCCACATTCCCAATATAAGGCTCTGTATTGGGGGAATCTCCCCTCTGGGGCAGGGATGGGGTGAGACACAACCCCCCAAGACCAGCAGCCATATAACCACCAGGACTGGTGACTGAGGATGCCCACACCTCTTTGCCCCACACACTCTGAATGCCTGGTGGCATGCAGGACAGTCTTGGCTCCCAGCACGTGCTGCCCATCCTCAATTTATGGAAAACTCCTTCCTCTGGGCCTGACATTCCCCCAGCACCCAGAAAAGGAGCCATCTCCCCCACAGCATAAGTTTTCTCCTGTGTCTAAAGTTGGTTTTGAAATGAAGGTAATTATTTTCACAGTCTCTGCGTTATCAGCCGGAGCCCGGCGCTGTGCCCGCCCGGCTCAGCAGACGGCTGCTAATCCCTTTAGCACTCCAGAACTATCACCCAGACAGCAACGGGGCTCGGGATAAAACCGAACTGACATCCCTTTTGCACGTGGAAGTGAGGAGAGACGCGTCGGAGGGTCCTCGCTGGGAAGCAGGGCGGGCTGGGACCCCGCGGGTGTCAGGGGACGTGTTAGAGTGGCAGCCACGCGTCCCACCGGCTCAGGGCGAATGAGCGTCAGCGCAACGCCACCGAGCCGTGTCTGCGGGTGACAACGGTGGCACCCCTAATTGGCACCACGGCCCTGCCCTGCTTCCCACGCCCACCATGCACAGGCTGCTGTTGGGGCAGGGCTTGGCTGCAGTCAGAATTGCTGGGCTCAGGGACGGGAGATGCCCTGAGTGTCCCTGAGGTGGGTGGGATGTCCCACGGGTGGCTGGGACATCCCAGGGGAAGGACATTAGAGGGCAGGTGAGGGGTGGGCTGTATCCCACTCCCCAGGGCTCAGGTGTGCTGCAGTCCTCGCTGGATGCTCTGAGGCTCCTGCTCACTGCAAAGAGGCTTTTAATTACTGTCAGTGCCCGAGTCCTGCAGCAAACTGCTCTTTCCTCTCCCCAAAGACGGGCCAGGGCCAGGTCAGGGCTTTGGGCCATTTTCAGGCACAGATTTGTGATCCAAAGGGAAGGACAGAGATCCCAGGAGTACAACATGCACAGTGCAGCTGGTTTTTAACCAACAAGTAACAGGGCACAGGGGCAGCGACTCAATCCCTGCCCAGAGCTGCCCAAGGCATTTCTGGTAAGGAAATCTTCAGAGTGAAAATCTCTTCTCTCCACAATTATGGCCACTGGACACACTCAGTCTGCACAAGGCCACCCTCACTTTCCTTAAGTAATCTCCCTTTAAAACAACATCTATGAAACCACAGCAAAAGCAATACCCTATTTGGTCAAGTGGAGTATTTTTTCCTCCCCAAGTTCCTGGCAAAATGAAGGCACTTGGATAAAGTTGAAAAAAAGAAACCAAGACAGTGAGGTTGTGCTTTAAATTAGCATTAATTTACAAAGCCCAGACAGACCCGCTAAGCAAATTGTGCCCATTAATATATTAACAACAGATTTTCCCTACTGCTCCTTTGGGTCTGGAGCCTGAACAGGGGCTGGTGATTAGGCTTTTTTAATTCTAAGAGCCTCAATGACCGAGCTGGACCCACGTGCGCCCAGGACCGCCTGCGCTGGGAGGGTGTCAGAGTGACCTCAATAAAGTAGGTGACCACGGCACCTCTAATCCCCTCTTTTAATTGATTACTCTCACCCAGCCCCTGAGGCCATGAGAATGGGGGACCCACCCTCTATAGATTAGCACCCTTTAGTTTACAGATCAGCCACTTTTTCAGTCCTTTGCCCTGCAGCAATGCATGAAAATAACACTAATCTCATTAAGGACAGAAGGGAGCCCTTCAAAGTTTATTAATAATGGGAGCAGACAGGGAGAGAGTCAGGCTCTGGGTCAGATTTCAAAGCCGGGAAGTGGCAGGAGCTTTCCAAGGGCCTGGTTTTGCCAGGGAGGAGGGTTTTTGCCATATTTCCAGCTGGGTCTGGAGGTGCTGGTGATGGCTCTGAGGAGCACTGGGGTTACTGAGCACCTGAGACCCTCCAGATATGGCTGGGAAGGGATGGGCAGTGCCCACCACTGGTTTGGCTGCTTGAGAGCTGGTCCAAGCTCTGCTTCACTGCACAGGATGCTCTTCCCTGCAACCCCCAGCGGAAGAATTTCTTAAATGATGGCAAGATCTCATCACCTTGAAGGAGACCTGGCAAACGAGACCTTAAGCTTTAAACACCAGAATGAAGAGGTTCACATTAAAAAGGAGAGTAATATTTTCAAGGCCAAAGCAGCGTCCTAGCCCTGGTATTGGTGTTTTAGGTGGAATTGAAGAGCAACACAGTCCCTGAGAGCTGATGGCTGTGGGGTTGTGACCCTGGACTGGGGCACAGACTGCCCACGTCTTCTGTCTGGGGGAAGTGTGCCTCGAGGGGCCGCTGGCACCTGGTGCTGGGCTTGTTTCACCTTCCTCTTCCTCACTGTGGGATGAGAGAAAGAACACCTTTCAGCTCAGAGAGAGTCTGTAAATGCCATGAACAGGCTGTTAGAGGTTATGAAAGATCACCCAATTTCTCCCAAGCTGCCTGAATCCCTCAACAAAGTCCATGCATTTTTAAAGCACATTCCATGTGCAGTTGTCCCCAGCTGAGATGTACTTTTAGGGATGAGCCCTGATTTACTCCCTGGCTTCCAACAGGAGATGATGGCACAAATGCTTTGGCAGAAGCGGGACCTTGGTGCTGCCACACCTGAACTCCACCTCTGTGATTTCCCAAGCATCCTGAAGGATTGGGGTGTTGGGACCCTTGGCCGCTCCCGTGGAATGCTCTAAATCCCAGGGGATTTGCAGAGCTCCTGGTAGACACCTCACCTGTGAGGGGGCTGAACCCAGAGTGGGGATTCCCTCCCACAACCAACAGCGTGGGGATCCCAGGGCTCGGGAGCTTGGGATGAAACCAAACTGGCATCCTTTTGTCACCTGGAAGCAAGGAGAGAAGCAGCTCATGGACCACATGTCAGGAGCTGCCCCAAATCCATGGGGCTAAACCCACCAACACCCCAACAGGGCTGGGTTTTGGGATGGGTGTCTGGGCTGTAACACCAAGGGTTTGAGGAGGGCTCCACGAGAGGATGAGCCGGATCAAGAGGAGGGAGGGTCCCAGGCTGCGATCCCTCCAGGCCTAACCTAATCACCATCGCTCTGCATTATTACCCTGCCTAACGTGGCATGCTTTTAAATAAAATATGCAAAGATTTCTCAAATTATTTCCCCGGGGCAAGTGCGTTTTCTATCTTCGCTCGTGCATGTTAATCTGAAAAATGCAAATTCCACACACACCCCCATCTGTTGGGGCTCGGCCATTTATTAACTTTTTTTTTAATGCAAAATGTTTCTTTCTTTTATATATATACATGAAAAAGCAATGAGTTTTGTTATCTCTGCCCCTATTTTATTTCATTTAGAGAAAACAGGTTTTAATGGGTAAAAAAAAAATAATGATAATAATAAAATGGCCCTGAGGTGCTGAGAATTACGACTCACTCAGCACCGGAGTTTTAATCAGAGATTGGTGTTGGGCAGGATTACGGCTGCAAGAAGGCCGGGCCTGTTTTAAGAAGAAATGCTGATGTTCAGGGGACAAGATTTACTTATTTATTTATCCAGGATGACTTTAGTATTCAAGCCTGAGCCAACAGCCCATCTTGAGAGACTGACAGCTCCCCCGTGGCTGCCTGGACTTTGGTGGCACTTCCCCAGGCTGCAGGGCTGTCCCTGTCCCCATCCTTTCCTGCCCAGGGGTGACAGCCCCAGACTCCCCAGAGCAGTGCCCTCATCTCCATCATTAGGGGTCCTTTGCAAAATCATTAGAAACATCAAGAAAAAAAGCAACCACAGACAAAAAACGGGGGAAAGGAGGACCCCAGTGCCGTGTTTTCCCTGACAAGAACCCGATGTGACAGAGCTCGGCATGCTGAGCGTAATTGGCAGCCTCTGCCCAGGAGAGGCCCATGGACAAACTTGCTCCAGGACGTGAGGATGCCCCATCCCTGAGCCCGCGGGTCCCCATGGCGGGGGGCGAACGGGGACCGCGGCTCTGGCACGGCCGCCGTGGGGAACATCAGCCTTCACCTGAGTAATGAGACAAAACCCAGGGAAAACACACATGAAAAGGAAGGGAAAGAGAAACTCTTAGGAAATAAGATCAAAGTCCTGCCTTCAAAAACGTTGTCCTGCAGCTACGAAGAAATCCAGATCGCCCTAATTGTGGCAGCCGCGCGCAGTGCTCGGCACAGTGCTGGAGTGGGGGACGGGCTGGGGGAGACCCAGAGGTCCCAGCACCCAGCTGGGAGGGATAGGAACAAAACGGGGACATGCTGGGCTTGCTGGTTTTGTTTTTGGAGTAGTCCTGTCCCTGCTCCCACAGGCCCATGTAGCTCAGCAGTGATGTCTGAATGAGAGCCGTGGTGTGGGTCCTCACATGAAGGAGCAGAGGGAAGCTGCTGGCTTGGGACACATCACACATTGCACTTAATACAATTGTATTAAATAAAATTGTATTAATATTTATTATAAAAATACAATATTTTATTAATATTGTTCCCACTAGACATTTGAAAGAGAAACATTGGATAAACTGATGGTCAACTGCTTGGACACAGAGAGTTGGTTTATTCAGGGCAAATGGTTGCAGAAAAGGAGCTGCACTGGATAAAAGATGTCTCTCTTTTGGAAAACTGCAAAGAAACTCAAGAACTGAGGCTCACCCAGGTGTCGCTGTTACGTCCGAGGTGCATAAAGAAAACGCCACAGAGTCCAGGCTCATGAACAAGTGGAAGCTGAAGCTTCTTTTTTAATAATTTTCTGACTACTATATAGGATAGATGGCAAAAGTGTGTTGAGTGGCAATGGGTAATTGGTTCCTCGGCCATCCACCCCTTGAGAGGATTGGCCAAGTCCTAAGATACCTATTCCAAAATATTTTCAAAGTCAAAGCCATAACAATCTTGCAAAGCAGCCTGCGGGTGCAAGAAGTTGATGGAACTGTGACCTTGTTTAAAATAGTTTACATGGGAAAGACAGTCTGCTCACAGAATAGTGAGAAAAGGCTGAAGAATTTCTCTGCTTCCAGCTTTTTAGCACCTACAACCCAGGCTCCCTGTGCAACTTCCCAAAGAAGCAATGGAGCAGAAGGAACTCCAGTCATGGAGTGTTGGGGGCCAAGGGATGCCCAGGTGCGCTGCGTTCTCTGGACACAGGAGAGCCGCTGTCCTGGGCTGGCCTTTGCCAACCCCCCGTTTATTGCCATGTTCAGGGCACAGACGGGCTCTGCAGGCAGACACTGCTGCCTTTCCATGGGGCTGGTGCAGGGATGGATGAGCCAGCAGGTTTGCCTCCTCTCACCCCTTTCCAGCAGTTGCTCCCTATCCTTCTCTCTGCCATGGTCCCACAGCACCCAGGTCCTACAGCACCCACGCAGCTTCTGGTCCCCAAGGGGACACGGAGGGAGTCACAGCCTCAACCCAGCCCGACCCCTGTAATGGGTGCAGAGCACCCGGGTCTCTGCCATGGCGCAGGGAAGCAGCTGGCTGGCCCTTTAAAGCCTTTTTTTTTTCCTCTCTTGTTAAAAGATGTCTGGGAGGGGAGCTGCCAATCTGAAAAATGATCCTTCCTTTTTTCCATTTTCTTCCTTCTCTCCTTCTAGCTTGTGCTCATCTGTTCAGGTGAACCGCAGGCACATTCATTAAATCTCTGTCTTTGACACCTCAGCTGCTTTGGAGCCCTGGGCTGCTCTTTCTCTTTTCTTTCTGTGTTTTTTTCCTGTTCCCCATCTCTGAGCCCGCCTGATCAGCACACTAAGGCAGCACGAGCGAGCTGCAGAATCGTTAACGAAGCACAACTCCACTGGTGAGGTGCTGAGTGGCTGGTTTTGGAGAGGGTGCTGGGGGCACCCGCTGTCCCTGCTCATGGACAGGGAGCACTGGAGCACTGTGAGGTGCCACTGCTGGCACTGGGGTGGCACGGAGGGAGATGAGCACAGTGACAGCACAGCCTGCACCCGGCCAGCGCCCCAGGGCTGCGGCCGGCAGCCAAGGGCTTGGCTCACTCCACTGTCCTCAGTCCCACTAAATCCTGTTAATCCATGCAGGAACGCCTTCCCTGCTCCCCAGGCCCCCCTGGCTCCCCAAATCCTCCCAGGGTTCACCCTCATGCACCCATTCCTTGCCTGTCCCGTAAGTCCCATCCTGACAGGGAGGCACCGATGGCTCATCTTGCTACAGATTTGCTGCTTGGCCAAGAGGGACAGAGCCCATCTCCAGCAGCTGCCTCTGGATCAGCTTCTGATGCTGAGTGGGGCTGGAGGAGAGAGATAACCCGCCCGGCTGCCGCCAGGAAGGATTTGGCCTCGGTTGTGCTGGCCCCTGGCCGGGTACCTGCCGACTGCTCCCAGCCCTGGAAGCCCCAGCACCGAGCAGTGAAGGTGGTGGGGATGAGATGCTCTCCACGGCCTTTGCCCGTGGGCTCAGGACAAAGGGGGAGAAGCAGGAAAGATCCCTTTGGTAGAGGCAGAGCCCCAGCAACGAGGAGGAGGTCAGAAGGACTGGGGCTGGACCCAAGGCCTCGGGAAAGCACGTGTCCAAATCCCAGCTCTCTCTGGGATGCAGTGCTTGCACCCAGGGCAGGGCAGTGTGTCCTGCGGGAAGGGGACAGCCTGGTGTGGAGAACAGGGCCCAGCAGCGAGTGGCTCCAGGAGGCTCAGCAGGACTGGGACTGTAAAGCTGCGAATTCCTGCAGAGTTTTGTTAGCGGGATCGGCGCGCAGCCTGGTGCCCTGCTCCGAATTAATTATCCGCTGACACGATTTCGCTTCTTTCCCTTTGTGTTATTTTAATTAACAGAGATCTCCTCCAAGCAAGCCAGCTGTCATGTAAATTGTAAAACTGTCAGCATGTACAGGAACTTAACAGGGACTGGAAGAAAGCCTTGCACAAAGGGATGTGCTACTTTCCCTTTTTGGTTTTCCTTCTCTTTTTTTAAATCTGGCACATTCGTAAAGTTAAAAAAAAGTGTGAAGACTAGGGTGGGGCAACAGATGGAGAAAGCCCAGCTTTTACTCTAGATCCATTTCTTGAGGCAGAGGTGCAGGACAGAGGTGCTCTTAAGTACTTTGGATCAGGATTGTTTCCTTGCACACCCCTGTCGCCTGGGCATTCCTCCCAATTCCCTTCCCCTCCATCCACACAGGCTGCAGGTGGGATGAAACCTACCACAGGAAGGACTCAGCATTAAGGGGGGCAAAAGGAGACACCCGTGGCTTTGATATAATTAATCAGGTCTGCGTCCATTGCGGATTTCACCCGCATTCCTCCTGAGCTTGATGAATCCCTGTGTGCCGACAGCCAGCTGCAGGGCTGGCTCCAGCTCTACTCCTGCATCACCTAGGCTTGAGATTTTTAACTATGAGCCAAAATCAGCCAGTTCTTTCCAAAACCAGACTCTGCAAACAAGCAAAACCGTGTTAATGGGCCCCATATGTCTTTGGTTAAAAGCCGCTCCAGCAGCAAGAGCAGCAGATGCAGAACGGAGCACGCGGAGCCGGAGGTACGGCGGGAGTTCATGCGAGGATACTCCGTGGACATCCCATCTCCCCCGAATGCGAGCAGAAGCCTGTGGTAACCCTGCAGCGATCAATTAATAAATGTTTAGGCAAGTCAATGAAGGTTAGCAAGGCCCCAGCTCAACGGGAAGCTCAGGGAGGACAGCGGGAAGTGGAGATGCTCCGGTGCAGTGGATGGCAGCAGGACACCAAGGGGGAGCTGTGCCAGAGGTCTCAGCACTTGGTGGGACATCACAAGGCTGTGGGTCAGGAGGGATGCTCACCAAACCTGCTCCCTGCAGAGGCACCCCCATTTTTGTAAGAAATTCTACGTTTTTCTCCCTGCCTGATTTTGGGAGAAGATCGACAGCCTGGGGAACGGCCTGGATTTTCTGCAGTGTGGTTTTCAGTGCACGTCTCATCCTTACAATTTACAGACCTGGGCTATGTCTGTATGAGGACTGAGCTACTTAATTCCATTTCTTCACTTCCTCATCACAAATTGGTTTTGTTGCCCTTTAAGAACAGAGCAAAAAGATTCCAAACCACATTCTGGTAAAGAAGGATGGATTTTCTTTCCCAGCAGCAGCCAGGGATAAAAGCCTGGAGACAGCTGAGCAAGCTGCAGCATCACAGCCCAAATGCTGAGCTTATCCGACGAGCACAGCCGGGCTGTGAGGGCTCCAGCCTGATGCCGAGGGTTCCACAATGAGGCCAGGGGCTGGGATATGCCGATCGCATATGGAGGTTTCCTCTCGGCCCCGTTTGCATGCCAGGCATGCTGCTTGTCCACTGAAACAAATGACCTTGAGCAGCGCTGCGGGTCAATAAAATAATTTGCTAACTGATCCATCTTCTGTGGCAAACAGATGAATCAACTCCGGCTCCCTGGGCTGTTTTATGTACGGATGGGAGAGCCGTGAAGTTAAAATAACGTGTGCGGCCACATCCATCTCCGTGCAATGAAAGGATGGCTCTGAGTGAATAAAGTTGTGCATTTCTAGATGGGGAAAAACCATCTCTGCATCACCTGACACTTGATTTGGTGAGGTGGGTGCTGTTCCCCAGGGCAACCTGGCCCAGGCCACACTCTCCCTTGGTGGAGCACTGTGTCCCCTTTGTTCCTGCTTTCCACTCATCTCCTCCAGCAGCTCTGCGGCCCTGATATGTTCCTGATGGCTTCTCCTGGGCTTCAGCTTCCAGACAACCCCTGGCCATCCTGTCGTTGCCACCACCTCATTTCTCCACAAGGAATGGAGACTCCAGTTCCAGCCACAAAGGTGGCTCACAGCCGGGAGCTGGAGTACAGCGGGAGGCACACGCGGCTTGTACTGGTCTCCAGTGCAGAAAAGCACTAAAAGCAATCAAGAAATGGCCGTTTCCATCCTGGCAACGCAACCTCCAGCAACATTGGCAGGGGGTGGGCAGGAGCTGGAGTCACCGGGGCTGGTGCACGCGGCTGGGCTGCATCTGTCAGAGAGCGCGGCAAACTGGGGCACTCGGAGGGAGCAGAAAGGCCCTGAGGCAGCCTGTGCTCACTGAGCCCCTAATCACAGCGAGGTGATTAATGCCCTTCTGCTCCCGTGCGCCGCTGCTCTGTTCCGTGCTCCCCTCGCTCAGCCCTGCCGCCTCGGCAGGTCCCACACCGGCGGGCACCAGGCACTTGGCTTTGCAGGGATGGTGCTCAGTTTTCCTGGTGCTGAAAGCAGGGGTGAAGCTGGCAGTGGGAAAGGGCAGGGCAGAGCAAAATCAACGGTTCGTCTTGGGCTATGAAATAGGCTGTAAGTTAATGTCTGTTCTTGGGAGAGGGGTTTTTATCACCTTTCCTCCCGGAGCTTCCCAGCACTGTGTCTGTCAAGGGCCAGCATATTTCAGGAATCCTAGGGCTGAGACTCAGACTTGGCTCCTGCCTCATGCAGCCTCGGACAGGCTGGAACTGCCCCATATCCACCCCTTTGTAGATCAATCTGATGAGTGCTTTGCTGTTGGTTTTAGGCTGGTGCAATGAAAGCAGGGTCTGGGAGCAGGAGACAGCCCAGATTTAAGCTCAGGGCCTCCCCAGGGAGTGGCATCCCAGGTTTCAGTGCTGAGGCAGAGGTTGCTGGGGTTAAAAATTCCCTGTGCCCTGCTGCTCCAGATGCTTATTTTCCAAATCCTTTATTAAAATTGCTGGCACAAACACAACTTTGTAGGAGGTTCCTGCAGTCCCTGCAAGCAGGAGGAGGGTATTGGTGAATTCCTCATGCCAGACACAAGCCTGGTGCCCCAAACTCCTTCCTCTGACAGCCAGAGCACAGAGCTGGGAGGAGAAAGGAGTCCTGGAGTCCAGCACTTGCTGATCTCAACACTGCATTGTGCTGCAGGGTGGACACCTTCCTGGGGGATGCAGGTGGAATGTGTCCCCGTCTGCTCTCCCATAGTGGGGTGGGTTACCTGGCCATGCTCCTCTGGCTTCTCCCCACAGGTTAACAGGGTTAGGCATAGCTCAGCCAGGTTAGGCACAGTTCAGTCAGGCTAGGCGCAGTTCAGCCAGGTTAGGCACAGCTCAGCAGCAGCAAATGTCAGTGAGCAGGAACAATCGGCTGTGCTCATTCCCAGGAGGAGAGAGGTCACGGTTTGCCTGTCCCAGAGGTTAACAAACCCTGCACGGCCACCCCAAGGGCAAAGGAGCTGCTTTAGCTGGACACCAGAGATAAAAGAGCTGCTCAGAGGGCTCAGAAAAATGGGGTCCCTTCCACAGGGCCACAGGAAACACCTCGTGCCCCAGCAGCGTCACACCGTGCTCCTCTTCCTTGGCCACTTACCGGGCAAAGCTCGCTCTGCACCGGGATTGCTGCAGGGCACTTCCTGCGAGCCATTAAAGCACACTGGGTAATTAATACCTTCCATGCATGAGGAAAAATGCAAGGCAGGTGGGAGGAGGAGGGGAGCAGGGAAGAGGCAACTCCATTTTGAAGGCTGTTGGGGTGGTTTTCCCTTGGCGTGTTGTTATAATTTGGAGGCTCCTGCACGCTGCAGTGTTCACACCTCTCAGACGTTATTCACAGCCTGATTCCAGCCAGCACCACAATGCTCCCAGACTGTGCAGGATCCATGCTGCCTGCTAGAGCAGCTCTCCTCCTCCTCATCCCTTGGGACCACTGCAGGATGAGCTGAGGCTGCCCCACACTCCAGGCTCAGCACCCAGCCAGCTTCTCCAAACCCCCTCCATAGCTGAGGGTTACAGGAAAGGCCCCTCTGTGCTAAAGAAAGCTCCATTTCAGCACCTTAAATACAGTTTCTTAACAAACAAAATGTTTATTTTCTGAATAATAATAATAATAATAATAAAAGAATTCCAGCCTCGGGGCATGTAGTGGGATGGCTGCAAGCTCATTGGAGCGTGTGTCCATTACCGTCCGCACTCCAGACCCCGGCACAGCCCCGGCGCTTTATTCCGGGAGAGTGACTGACAGACCCTGATCGATGCTGATTGGGGTCTTAAATAAACACACTGGCGCTGGTTTGCTGGGAAGAGAGTGGTGTCAGCATCTGGCTGACAGGCAGAGAGAGACAAACTTTGCCAAACGGGCATTTCTTAGCAATATTTCCCTTTTTTGTAATTTATTTCCCTTCTCTCAGCACTATGCCATGGGAGCTGGGCAGAAGCTGGGATGGGGCAGGAAGGTTTCAGAACAGAGTTGTTTTGCATTTTACTCCTTTAACTTATGTCTTCTGACAGAAAAGATAGAAAGACAGAAAAATAGAGTTCAAATATTCAAACAGAATTGTGCTGCTAAGAGCCACCAGATCTCACTGGTGCCTGATCAGACCATCAGGTGGGGAAAGGTGCTTCACTGCCGACAGCTGTTGTCAAGACAAAAGCCCTTTGATAATTTGCTGAGCTGTGGCAATTCACATCTGCAAGAGCTGTAGAGTTCCAAGGAACCCCGAGATTCTTGGAAATGTTTTTCACCAGCATCATGTAGGTCTTAAAATTACTGGAAATGGCCCTTGAGAGTTGAGTGACTCAGGCTGCTACAGTTTGGAAAATACCACTCAGGTCATTTTTTTCACCCTTTGAGAATGATTTTGTCATATCCAACACATCCCCCATGCCCCAATTCTCCTTTACTGCCATGTCAGGCATCAATATTGAAACAGCGGCAGATAAAGTTCGCTGCTGCAACATCCCAAATACTTCTGTGCACCCATGTTCTGATGACTCCCTGTGGGGTGACTCTGTTATCTCCTCATCTCTGACCCTGCGTGCCAGCAGATTCCAGCCTGGGCAGAAATGAAGGTCACAAGTTACTGAGCCAATCTGGGAAAGAAATTCCAGGAAAGCAGATCGGGATTGTTTTAATTAAAGGAAAGAGGCAGGGGAAGGGGGGCAGAGCAACACTCGAGCAATCAAACAACATTTTCCCCTCGTGAAGATGAACAGTTTGAAGTAGGATTACGATGGCTGAAATTGTCATTTTAAAGGAATGTAAAAATGTGGATGTTGGATGATTGACAAATAAAGGGCACTTTCCTTTAATTTAAATATGCTCCTGGTTTGTGCAGAATATGTTAATTTATACATTGCCTAAATAGCCAGTAGCTATTGTCTGTAAAACCACATCAGATCAGGGCAGCAGGGCAGTTAATGTACTGGCTGGATGTTATGGCTGGTCAGTGAAGCGATCCGAGCTTCCTTCCACTGGCTCCCAACCCCTAAATGGAATAGCTGAGCTGTAAAAAACTGCCAGGGGCACAAACTGAAGTTCATTCTGTCAGCCTTCAATAGGACAAGGCTCTCCTTCCCACAAGGACCCGTCCATACCCTCAGCCCCAGCCCGGCTCCTGCTCCTCTGTGACCCCAGAGCTGTTCCCCTTCTACTGGACAGCCCTCCAAGCCCCTGTGCTCTCCACAGGGAGGATTTCCTGGGGAACATACAGCCCACCCCAGGAGCTGTTCACAGCTTTACAGCACCTTCCCCTGACCCCGTGCTCCCCCCATGCCTCAGTTTCCCCAGCTGCAGGCTCTCCCAGACCCTGCAGCCCAGCTCTCCTGGGGCTTTGGTCACATCTCCTCTCTCCCAAGGTCCCACAGCAGGTCTTAGCCTCCCCAAAAAGTCCTGCTCTGCTCCTGCCATGCCATGACCTGCCCTGGGATTTTCTGCTGGGCCTCCTGAGCAGCCTTGGGGGCCCAGCTGGATTTTTAACCCTGACATTTGGGAGCCTCTGCCCCAAACAGGTCCTGAGTGTGATCCCTCCATGCCTGACCTGCCTCTTCCTCTGCCTTCATGTGTAGCCATGACTTGGTCTGGTCTCTGGAGCAATTTTTAATGCAGAGAGGCTTCTAATTAACAGGATTCTGAAGTTAATTAAGACAATCTCGTTTAGATCTCTCCATGAGTGCTCACAAGGGCAATGCTCCTTGCCTGGGCTCCTTGGGAGCCTCTGCTCACCTCACAAATCACACCCCAGGAGCTGTTGTGTCTCGGGAAAGGGTCTGGGATGTCACCTTAAAGGCTGCCAGGTCCTGGAACACGTTTGTCCAAAGGAACAAATGACCAGCATGGAAGTCCAGACTCCACAGACTCCGGGGCCATGCTCCAGCCTCCCTGGGTCCTCCATTCCCTTCTGGACAAAGCTGCTGTCTCAATAGGTGACTCCTAAGGAGAAACTCTCGTCTCCCATGTCAGCCCAAAATCAGCAACATTACGGACCCATCTTGTTTAAGAAAGGTCCATCCTCTGCATTCCCAATGCCTTCCCAAAGATCAGTCTGCATTAAGTTTACAGTGATATGATAAGTAGTAATAATACTGCTGCCTTGCCCCTAATTATTTTCAATATAATTACGTACCCTCAAGAAACCTTTTAAATAGCACACTCTCCTCAGCGCTCTGGTCCAAGGGATTAATTTGTCTCAGGAAAGAAATATTCTTGGGGCTGAATCCTTCATTAGTCTTTCCTGGAGAGACTCCTGCTGAAGTCAGCGGGGTATGTGTGCCCCACTGGAGGATGTGGGGCTGTGTCTGCCTGGGCAGTGCCCACCACGGGAAGATTTTACAAGCCTCTCGGAATTTGGTTTCTTGGCAGCATAAAGCATTTGGGAGGGAAAAAAAGCCTGGAAGTCTGCTGGAAAGTATCAGTGAATGACTCTGAGTTTCACTGTCTTTTATCAGCTTCTTACACTTCCTTTTCTTGTATTTTAATCCCACACAAGTGCTGTAGCTTCAATGTGTGAAGTAAAAAGAGGGAAGACACTCAGAGTCTGGGATCATACTGTGTGAGCAGGTGCAAATCAAAAATGCCTAACCTTCACATCATTGTGGTGCCCTGCCCTGCCCGGAGATCAAAACTGGGAAGGAACAGCAAGGCCAGTGTGTTTGGAAGGGAGGAATTAAATGCATACATTGAATTATTTATACAATATATTTCCAGGTGGTCCATAGTTTGTCTAAGCAAATTGACTTTTTGTTTAGATCGTGCTCAGGTGGGATCTCATCTGTGGCACCCACATGGAATTTCCCGTAAAAAAAGATGCCCTTGACTGGATTCTCCACTGTCCCTATTCCCTGCTGCCCTCCTGTTCCACGGCTGGCAGCACGTCCAGGGTCTGGGATTCCCGTGCATGCCCACAGCTGTGGCATGGGATTCCCATACATGCCCACAGCCCCAGGACAGGATCCCCATCCGTGCCCACAGCCCAAATCTGTCCTGATGCTCTCCTTCTTCTCATGTTCAAACCCAAGGGATGCTCAAAGCAGGATTCAGTTTGTCAGTTTGTGGGTTTTCAGCAATTAATGATCTTTTTAAGATGAAAAACCTGTATAAATGGATGCTTTCCTATGATCCTGTTTTATTTACCTGCTGGCACAGTGGCTGTGACTCCACTTGGATTTTCATCCTGCAGAGACTCTTCTGTGCCTTATAGGGTGTCCTGAGCACTCCCCTGGATTTAGGGGTTATTCCTGGTGGATGAAGCATCTGTGTAAATCAACACCTGCTTGACCCCTGGACCAAGGAACAGGAACCATGGCATCCCCAGCCTGCAGCCCTGAAATCCTTTGGGGAAAGGGAGGACTCTTACCGGGAAGTGACAGCCCAGCCCATCCCTCTCTGTGCATTCCCACACACCTGCACGCCAGACTGTCCCTTCCGTGCACCAGTGTCTGAAAACCAGGGATGGCTTTCCAAGGAAATTTCCTCACTGAAATAGTTAATGAGGACTGATCCCATCCCCCAGCTCTCTCCCCCCAGCTCGCCACCCCTCTGAAAAAAAATCAGAATAATAATTAAAAGATGCCTAGAAACGCTCTTGGAAGAGCATAAATTCTGAAGATGAAAGTAAATGATTAAAATAATTAAATACTTCAAGTTGACAAGCAGAAGCAGAATCTTGCCAACGGACATTTGTCGGTAATTAGTTAATTAATCCTAACACAAATTATAAGCCATAACAAACCAGTCAGGCTGAACACAGCCGGCTGTTCGGAATTAAACTTAGAAAGGGAGTGAGAGAAAGAAGAAAGAAAAGTTTGGAGATTCTTGCAGATCTGAGGCAAGATGCTGTGCAGGAGCTGGTGTCCCCCTAGGAAGGGCAGCCAGGACAGGGGCAGGAGTTGGGGCAGAACAGGGCTGTGTTCCCACCTGGCAGGAGCACAGTGGGACGGGATGCATAGAACAGGGAGTACAGAGCAGGATCTGGGATTTCCACCCTTTTTCTGTGAGTAAATGCAGCACAAAGGCTTCCCAGCTCTGTTTCCTACTCTGCCACTGGTACCAGTGTGCACTGGAGAACATCCTTGCCATGGGAATGAGCTGGTCTGGGCAGGTCCACAGGACTTCCAGGTCCACAGGCAGGTGGTGACATTAATCCAGGGGTTTCTGGAAGATGCGCAGACCGGCATCTGTGAAGAGCTCAATCCTGGGGTGCTGGCAGGGCAGCTGCAAACCAGCTGCCCATTAACACCCTGGAAAGTGTTCCTAGGACAGGCTGGAAAAGCAGGGTCAGTGCTTGGGAGCTGGGTCCTGCCAGGGAAACTCGGTGCAAATGACACCAGGACACGTGTGTGGTCAGCAGGGACCCGGCATGAGCCTGATGCCATCCAAATCACTGGGAAGTTGGGGAAGACTGAGCCTTTGTGCAATGGGAAGAGGTTAATGAGCTGTGGGCTGGTTTCTCACCTCCGGTCACCTTGGCTCAGGTCCAATTTTCAGCCCTAGATTAAGTGAGGTTGGTGATCCACAGGCACGACACAGTGACTGACAGCTCATCTGCGGCTGCACGCTGTGTTCACACGTCCAGCCAGGGCTGGGGAGGCACTGAAGGGCCAGGCTTTGCCCTTCCTCCAGCACGAAAAAGCTCTGGAGCGGCCAGAGTCGGTGTTCTGACAGAGAGGACCTGCACAACCCCAGCACAGGGACACTGCTGGGTGACAGACTGGGCCAAATGACAGCTGGCAATGCAGCTTAAGTGAGAAATGGGACATACAGGTTGCAAATGGGCTTTTAACAGGATGGAAAAGAAGGCATGAAATGTTTGGAAAGAATAAACAGATACCAGGGAAGTGTGACTATCCCACAGATCCCACATTGTTGGAGGAGTTGCCAGTGAGTGATGTGCCACATCTGGGCACGCATCATGTGAGGGGAAGTATGAACATATGAGTACACATGACCATCTCCTGATGTGATTTACATGCAGAGGAGAAAGAGATTATTTACAAGACAATGAGAATTAACACTGAAGAAATTCAAGGCCTGTCTCTTTTGGCCCAAACTCCCTGAGCTGCCTGCACAGTGGGTTCCTGTTTTCCATCAAATCCATCCAGAGCTCTGCTGAAGAGAAAGTTTCATCCGCATGTGCGTGAGCACGTGTACGCGCGTGTTCTAAGTGTTTTGCATTATGTGAGCTCTGACCTTCAGAGGGGAACAGAAGGAATATTTTCCCCCCTGAGGCTAGAGTTGTCAGTGAAATGTCTGTCTTCCTTAATAATTTCAATCCGGGTGACAGGGGACAGGGCATTTTGCTCTGAACGAACGTACTGTAAAAACTGTCAGATAGAATTTGTCTCAAGAAGCAACATTTCTATCCATTCGGGGTCATAATTACAGGCATCTTATGACCTGTGGAGCAGCACATTTTTCTCAACTGAAAAAAAGGAGTCCTAAAATAGGTGGTTTGGTCTTCTGCAGAGCTTTGGATTGAACCTAAATGGAATCTAACAAACAACAGTGATCTGCAGCAGAATGCTTTTTTCATGTTTGCTGGCTGCTTTTTTAAATCCAGGACAAACTGCACTGAAGTGACATAGCAGAAAAGAGGGATAGAAATTGCCATTCACTGGGCTAGAGTAATGGCCTATTTCTCCTATATCCTGCCTCCTAACTGCCTGCCTCTCTGAATTTCCTCCACACTGACACTAGCCAGCGTCTTGTTAATGAACTGAATAAGTAACTAAATGGGTGATTAACCAAATGAGCATGACGATAATTTGATTGCACTTTCCCCACTTTTAAAGCACAGGAAATAGTAAGAAAAGAAATAATTCAGTGACCAGCAGGAATTCAAACAGGACAGAGCTAGAGGAGCTGGGGGGAGCTTTGACTAGATGCGGCTGTCAATAAATCCCCCACAACACTGCAGAAATCTCTGGCTAAATATCTAGATTTCTTGATTTGTGCCTCCACACAGAAGAAAAAAACTATTCATTGATTTGAAGCAGCTTTTACTTATATGGTTTGATTTTATAATTAGCAACAATCATGAAATGGATCATCCTGCTGTTAGGTGCAGTTATGAGTCACACACCACTCAAAGCAGGACACAGTTTCGGGGTCACCACCCTGGGTTTGTATAACGGAGCCTGCAGTGCCTGCAGCTTCCCCACCTCACTGAGGTCTGAGTGACAAATCAGACTGGGAGAGGGAACCCAAAGTTACCACAGTGGGAAGATGCCCTGCACTGCTGGGGAGGGAGATATGGGAAAACTGAGAAATAACACCCTATCCTGGGTCATCCCAGCTGCTCACAGTGGATAATCCTCTTCTCCACCCCAAGCAGACAATGGTGACCATGGCAGAAGCACCAGGAAGGAGCACCTGGCTGAGGAGCAGGGCCCCAGCTGGACTCTGGAACGTTCTCACCTGCAAGATCAATCCTGCCAGAGACACAAACGTTAATCAGCTGATGGCAGGGCAGGTTACAATCCATTTTCACCTGCACACTCCGATGGATACCCCGTTCTTGCCATCACAGGTGGAGGGGAAACACTGCAGTGGGCCTGAGAGTGAGGAGCAGAGCAGCTCTGGGAGGCAGAGGGGTGCCTGTAGGATTCACGATACCGTGCACTGCCATTCCCCGGCAAGTTTACCAAGAATGAGGACCCTTGGAAGGAGTTTTGGAGGTAGTGAGCAAGGAGGACAGTCCCTCCACACTGATGTTAACCTGGGAAATGTCAGGAGGGGGGGCATCCCAAGGTCAGAACAATCCCTCTGCAGTGCTGCTGTGCCCCTGAAAGCAAGCACTGAAGGGAGATGCTGACAGCCTGCTCTGCATGCCAGGAAAGCCAGGCTGAGGATTTAAATCCCACTGACAAACACCTCCATCCAGGTAGTGTCTAACACTGTCAAAACAAATGTGAAAGAGATTCTGTAGCTTTGCTCACTAAAACTTCAGCAAGAGCTGCTCTCCAGGCACTCTGAGGCATCGTGGTGGGAAGGACAGAGGCAGACTTGGCACCAGGTTTGCCACAGTCTGGGCATGGGAGGAACAAGGTAAGGCTTGTCCCTGCCCATCCCTGAGGGGAATCTGTTAAAAGACACGATGTTTAGGCCCATAGAAAGTCAGTTCCAGGAGCTCTGTGGAGCCCAGACAGGGAGATTAGGAGCAAAGCCCTGTGTGAGCCTTGCAGGGTTCAATTTGAGGTTGGTGATCCGAACCGCACGCTCCGGCAGCTGGAGAGAAGCTCAGTGAATCAAGACATTTCTATTCCCATCCACTCTGTTACCCTGCCCTGTGATCTCCTAAATCACCTCTCCTCTCGGCACCTTCATTTCCTGCACCTGAAACAGCAAGAACATGAGGATTCTTTTCTTCTCTGGAAAGCAGGATCTCCTGCAGGAAACTTTGTCCAGGCATTCCAGTAACTGTAACATCGTCTTTACCAATACCATATTGAGAGACAGCAAAGGACAAAGGTTGGTGCAAGCACTGCTCAGACGATCCCTGGAATGACAAATCCCTCCCACCCTGCCATCCTGGGTCACACCACAGCCCCACACTGGTCGTATGAGATGCGGACTGAGCAGAAAACTGAGCCCAGATCCCTCAGGACAGCGTTTCCCAGCCCAAGGCACCAGCAGTGCACCCAGGAGGGCTTGGCATAGCCCTTCTGGAAGGGCAACAGGACATAGGGATCACCAGACTGGGAGACAGAGGTAGAACATGTGGAGTCTTCCTCCTCCTCTGCTACATTTAGGGCGCTGTGTTCCCTGGAAAAGGTGTTCTCCTGCTCTCGTAGGTGGGAGAGAGAGGAATGCCAGTAGCCAGGCTACTCACAGCTTTTGCTTTTGGAATATCCCCATGGAGGTCATGGAGCAAACAACACCTAAATACACATAACTGTAGTGTTTGTCTTGAAAATAAAACAGGCAAAGGCACATTCAATTTTAAGACATGCTGCAGCCTGGACAATTTCCCTTTAACGGTGGAAAATATCCCCTGCTTTCTGCTGGCAGAGCTGTCCTGCTAGTGTCATGGACTTGCATGAGGAGCACCTTTACCCCAGGAAGAGGTAGGTGTGCACTAGCTGCACGTGTTCCTAAACGGGGAAATCCAATCTGTCAAGAAAATTCAGTAACAACTTTCACACTTAATTGTACCCCAGGGACCCAAAAAAATCAACCAGGATGGTAGTTGTGGATTTTTCATTAACCTTCTCCTAAAAAGGTCTCAAAAAATAACACTGAGTGAGAAGGGCTGGTTGTACACGTGGAATACGTGTGGAGATCTACAGGGGAAAAGCACAAAACTTCAGGCTGGATCCACACAGAAAATCCTTCAGTAGAGGAAAACACCATCGTTTGATTTACACACGCAGCACTCAATTGAACAAGTGTAGCTACAGGGCATTGGAAAACAGTCAAAATGGTGAATTTGCTACTGTTTCCTGGAGACAATCTGCTGTTGCTTTTTGGCATGTTTAGTATTTTTTAAACCACACAAAGGTTATGTCCAGTTCTCCCAATGGCTGGGTGTTTGCTGTATGCTGGAGCATCCTGAATTTTCTCTCCTGGGGCTGCCTCAAATCCACAGATTTTGGATGCTTTGGTGGCTCTTTTTCTCAGCATGGGGTTGGATTTGTGGAGCTGCACTCAGGGAACATGTTAATCATAGAATCACTGAATCTTGATGGGGCTCAGGCAGGGGCATAAAACAAGGGCTGGTTGGAGTCACCTCAGTGAAACAATGTCCAGGCAATTACAGGGTGTTGGTTTTTTCTCTTGTTGTTAATTATCCACATTACAGGCACACCTGGAAGCCTCTGGGTGGAAGTGTCCAAGACCAGGCTGGAAGAGGCTTGGAGCAACCCCGTCTAGGGGAAGGTGTCTCTGCCCAGGGCAGGGAGTGGGATCTTTAAGATCTCTTCCAGCCCAAACCATTCCAGGATTTCTGTGCAAGAAGGCACTTTTTTGACCTGGGAAATTTAAGTAGATTGAGATTGGGGGGAAAAGAAATAGAGAATAACATTTGCTGCTCAGCAGCTGCTAGAACCCACGTCCAGCCAGGTGATGAACCACAGATGCCACCCAAGGTGGCATCTACCTGAGCTCATGGAAGAGCTTTGAAGCCATCAACTGATAGGAAAATCCACAGGGTCATCTGAAGCTCTGGGAAAAAATCCTATATTGGCTCAATGGGTGAGCCAGGCTTGGGATTGTCCCTTTGGCTGTGGGGAGCCAACTTCAGATGGTTTTGGGGCACACGTATACTGATCATCCCCCTGTGCCGGCACTGCTGGGGCTGCACGTCAGATCCTGGGGCAGTTCTGGGCCCTTCAGGACAAGAGAGACAGAGGGGCTGGAGCGTGTCCAGAGAAGGGAACAGAGCTGGGGAAGAGTCTGGAGCACCAGGAATGGCTGAGGCAGCTGGAGGGGCTCAGCCTGGAGAAACAGAGGCTCAGGGGGGACCTTCTGGCTCTCCACATCTCCGTGACAGGAGAGTGGGTGAGGTGGGGCTGTCTCTCCTACTATGAAAAGAGTCAGCTCAGTGAAGAAAATGAGGAAATGGCCTCAGACAGGGGAGATTCACATTAGATATTAAAAACATCTTCACCGTTCACATGATCGGATATCAGAAGGGGTTGCCCATGGAGGTGGTGGAGTCACTGTCCCTGGAGGTGTCCAAGAGGCGCTGGGTGATGTTCCAGCGGCAATGCTGGTTGATGGACTGAATAATCTTAAATCCAACCGTGATGATTCCGTGAAAATCTTACGTGGACGCAGCACTTGGGGACGTGGTTTAGTGAAGGGCACGCGGATGGCGCTGGGCTGAGGGGGACCTCGGAGGTCTTTTCCAACCTCAGTGCCTCATTCAATCACCCCGTGCCTCTGGGACCTCTTCCACCTTTAAACTTCCCGTGATTCCAAAGGGACGGAGCTCGACCCCCACAGATTCCCGCCCGCCGCCCCGACCTCCCTCAGAGCTCCGCAGCCCCGCGCNGGGCGGGGCGGGCCGGGCCGCGCTGTGTCACGGGCATGGAGTACCTGATCGGCATCCAGGGCCCCGACTACGTCCTGGTGGCCGCGGACACCGTGGCGGCCACCAGCATCATCCAGATGAAGCACGGTGAGACCCTGGGGGGGCTCCGGGGCCCCGTGCTAAGCTCTGGCCCGCTAGGGTGTCCCGGAGCCCCGGGCTGACGGCGGTGTGCGCGGTTGGGGTGCCGCGGGCCCGCCGCTCGGGCTGAGGGGAGGCTGTTCACAGGGGAGGGGGTTTCTCGGTTTAGGCGCTGCCGGGCCCTTCAGGGGAGGTGTAGTCTCTGTAGGAAGTGCCGGGCGGCTTCTGGAAATGCCAGACGGCCTTTGGAGCGCGGAGCCAAAGCGGGGTTTAAATCGCCACTTGCTCCGGGTAAAGTCCCCCGTCCTGACCGCGTGTGACCGCTCTGTGTTGGATTGTCAGCTTAATTTACGTGTTCAGGTGAGCGTTAGCTTGTGACTCCAAACCTCCCTCTGCACCGCAACGTAGAAGTGTTAAAAAACCTCACAGGGATAACGATGTGACGGGAGGTGCCCGCTTATGCCTAATTCACTGGTAAAACGTAATTCATGGGAAAAAAGGGATTATGGGAAGTAAAAGTATCAGTGAAAATCATAGCACGGGGCGCAGGAGCCAGACTGAAATATGGCTTTGGTTTCTTTGTGTGGTAAAACATCTAGGGTATAACGAAGTCTCTGGAATTCTCTAAAATCAATTTTTCTTCCTGCTGTTGCAATGACCTAGACTGAAGCTTGTTCTGTCGTAAAGACTGTGATTTAGAAGCTCTTTTAAAAAAAGTTGTAGAATAGAGGATTGATAAATCCTTACAAATGAATATAAATAAATCCATATAAAAATGTTGTAGCACTGCTTTTACCTCCAATGTTTACCTTCAAATTTGTGATAGCCAATTGGAGCCGTGTTAGAGGCTGTGAAAACTGCTGGCACGTACAAAATAAAAATTGAATCACTTTAAACAGTGTTTTCTAAGTTAATGTTGTTTCCAAGTAGGCTTATTCATAAACTTTAAGGAAAATGTACTTTGAACATAGGATTTAGTTGCTTTTGCTGGGGGAGAAGAGCCCATAAATTTCAGGTATTTATTTAGAATATTAATTTGTAAATTAATTTCAGCCTGGAGGAGTTTCGGGTCACCTAATTGCCTCTTCCAGTACCTGAAGGGAGCCTGCAGGAAAGGTGGAGAGAGACTATTTACAAGATCCTGGAGTGACAGGACAGAGGGAATGGCTTCCCACTGCCAGAGGGCAGGGTTAGATGGACATTGGGAAGGAGTGTTCCCTGTGAGGGTGGGAACACAGATTGCCCAGAGAAGCTGTGGCTGCCCCTGGATCCCTGGAAGTGTCCAAGGCCGGGTGGAACAGGGCTTGGAGCAGCCTGGCATAGTGGAAGGTGTCCCTGCCCATGGCAGGGGTTGGGCTGTAAGGTCCCTTGCAGCCCAAAGCAGGCTGGGATTGCGAGGGCTCAGCAGTGACAGTGGCTTTCCCTGAGCTCCAGACAGCAGCTCCTGTGCTGTGATAACTTTTGAAATCGTTTTAGAGGATTGTGACACTTCATGCCTGTCTTGCAGCAGAGATCGTTCAGCAGCGTTTAGTGAGCTGGAGGGGAAGCTCAGAGGTGGAGGTTTGGTGTTTGTCCATGACCTGTCCTCAGTGGAGAGAAGGGATTTTTCCTTCATTCCAACAGCTGCTCAGTGTCTGTCTGGGATATCCAAGTGCCAGATACCTGCTCTGGTGGGAGGAGACTCTGCGAGCACAGGATTGTCTTCAGCACTGTCATTACAAGAGCTTAGATCCCCTCAAATACGCACAAACTTAAAACTGTTTTAAACTGCAGTTATGACTAAAAATGTGGATCCTTAATTTCCTCTTTATAAGTGGGCTTCTTTACAATTTATAATTGTTACTTTAATTTTCGGTTTTTTATTTTGGGTTTTTTTCACAAAAAATTACAAGCAAAATAATTGTTTCTGGAAAAGCCTTGTTCACATAAGCTTCTGATTTTTGAGGCTGCTGGATATAATGAAAAGGAGATCATTTGACATGGAATTCGTTTCTGGATTTCCTGAGATTGCTGTTGCTCAATGTGTTGGTATTTCAGCTTTATATTAAATTATTTGTTTCTGTTGCTGAATATTTGAATAAAGTTAAATAGTCACTGAGCAATGTTCTTATTCCTGATCCCTTATGGTTTGAACACAATATTCCGTGTGAAGCTTTATTCTTTCCTACCTTGTTTCTAAGGTAGGAAATACTGCATATTTCTGGAATGCCTCCCTTCCTGAAGGGCTTTGTTTCTCTTTGACAGCTCTTGTATTCTGTGTCACCAGCTGTGAGACACCAAATGTCAGTGTTTGCTCAGAAAGGCTTTTTACTAAGGTGCTCCAGGTCATGATGCAGTTATCCAAATCCCTTTCTTGCTTCTATAAAGTCCTGATGTGTCAAGATATTGGCAAAATAAGTTATTCTTCCTCATGACCATGGCTCTCAATGTTATTTTTCTTTGCCTAGACCATGACAAAATGTTTAAGATGAGTGAAAAGATCTTACTGCTGTGTGTGGGGGAGCCTGGAGACACAGTGCAGTTTGCAGAATACATCCAGAAAAATGTTCAGCTCTACAAAATGAGAAATGGTGAGTGAAGCAGGACAGGCACTGGTGGTTGGGAGCAGAGCTAAGGGTGGTTTCCAGGTGAATGTTGGTGGAAAGTGCTGTCCTCAAATCTTCTGTAAATATTTCTGCGTTTTTAGTGTCCAGCAAAGGTGATAATTCAGGCAGGATGCAGAAATAGGGGGTGGATTGTACAGTATAAATTAAAAGGTTTATCCAAATCCCATCAAACTTCTTTGCAATATAAATGACACAAATATTTCACTAACAGACTTATTATTCTCTCGGTTGCATGCCAACTGTTATCAGTTCTTCTGATACATTGGACAAAAAAGTCAAGCTACATGTCCTTAATATTTTAATTTTTTGCAGCCATGTATTTTTATGGTCCGTACAGATATGAACTGCCCAAGGTCTGAGGGCCCTGTTTATGCTTGCAGCTTTCAGAATAAACGGGAATTAGACAAAAAGCACAACATTTTGTCACTAAATGACATTTTGTTATTTCAAAATAGGAATGAGAAGGCGGGAGGTGAAACATGAATGTGGATTTGAGCTCTTATGAAATAAATAGTCGCATTTCTTCTCCAGGTTATGAATTGTCTCCCACTGCAGCTGCAAACTTCACCCGGCGGAACCTCGCGGACTATCTCCGGAGTCGGGTGAGTAAGAGCTTAGAGATTTTGACAAAGGCTTCCAGGGAACGTTTCCATCCTCAAATAATGGAGTCTGAAAGAGGTGGGAGCTGCTGTCTTTAGTGATAAATTTGGAACTGGCTGCTCAGGGACATACTGGGGTCAAGGAACGACTGGACGTGGCACTCAGTGCTCTGGTCCAGGTAACAAGGGCTTGATGGGTCACAGGTTGGACCCATCAAGGAGGTCTTCTCCAACATCAGTCATTCTGAGATTCTGTGAGTTCACGTTGCTGTAATAATATCTTAGTAAAATAGAAGTATTTGCGTATTTAAAACACTTATCACATCACTTATCAATAACTGATACAACCATAGACTTAAAATTCCAGCCTTGGGCCCGATAAACACTTTGTCACACGCTGCAGATGTGAAGTGAATTAAACTTCTTGAACATCGCGATAAGGTTGTGGGTTTTCATGCAAATGCACCAAATCCGTTTAATCTTCTTGGAAAATGATTTCATAGAGCAAAACTGTTTGATGTACTTAGGAAAACAAGTGCCTTTTGTAAACAGCAACATGAGGCTTTCAGTAAATACCACATCCAAGCTGGGGTTGTGTTTTCAAGTTACTGAACTGCAATTACTGATGTTTCCCAGGGTGATTTTTTTCAAAGTATGGAAGGCTGCTGGGAAGGGGCAAACAAACCTTTAATGATCCAAGGTTAGGAAGAATTTCATTGAGGAGAATGTTAATGTGCTATATGAAAGAAAGCAGGAAGAAAGAGGATGTTGAGAATGAAGTTCATCAGCTCTGTCAGGGATAGCATGTGGGCTAAATTGTGTTGCTGTTCTCACAGTGCACTTCTCAGGCCTGAAATCAGGTTTTACAGTAGCAAATAAAGGCCAGTATTAACCTCAGAGCTGTATTGTTGAGAACTACACACGTAGAGTGCGAATTCTTCTAGAACTCATCCACAGAGCAGCCAGAGATTGTTGTTCTCCTTTCTGATGCGACTCACAGCTGCAGGTAGCAATTTTTCCTTGTGGGTCCCTTCCAATTCAGGATATTTTGTGATTCCACACTACTCTTCTGGTTTAAATGGTTTCATCCAACTACACGGCTGGCAGGTGATGGTTGGCAGTGATGCTGTTTGCTTTAGCTTGTATTGAGGTGTGATTTGGAAGGTCTGTGTGTGTTTTGTGCATTCCTGTGCAGTTCTCGAGGCTGATGTGAAGCGGTGATGCTGTTGGGGCCTGGCCCTGGTGCTGATGGCTCATCTCAGGGACATCTGACCTGCACAGATGAGACTGAGTGTCCTGTCCCCTTTCAGCAGAGGCAGCTATTTGTTACATATCAGTTCAAGTACCTTTAACAGGCTTTTTGGTAAACCTGCCCATGAGGAAGCGGCACTGATGTGGCACCTTTGTCTTCCTCTGTGCCACGTCCCTTGAGGCCTGAGACTCCCTTTGGCTCTGCTCCTTCCTGAGCCCATGCCTGTCTTCCAGCTCACCTGCTCCAGATGGGCAGCACAGTGGGGAGGACACTGGCAGAAGCAGATGTGTTTATTTACCGGAGACAAAACGCTGTTCTGGTGCAGATGGCAATGCCCCGGGGCGCACGGCGCTCTCTGACACTGCTGTCACACTACACTGATCTCCACACTGCAGGCAGAACGCTTTTTCTCTAACTGTAGCACTTAATGGTTTGTTTGTGGCATTTAGAATTTGACAATACAAGCCTTGCCATCAGAATTGAGTTTTTTCCTGTGAGTTTTGTTGCATTTTCATCATAATGTGGTGGATACCAGAAGGATTAACACTAATGCTTGGTATCTACTGAAATTGCATAAGGGATTCCTGGAGGCTGCTAATGTAAACATGTGGATGACTAAAATAAAAATTTAAAAATCGAAAGGTAAAACATGTCAGTGCCTCGTGTTAGGAGTGGAAAAATAGTTGAGAAGTAAAAAGTTTGGTGGCGAAAAGATAGTTTGTTGCTTTGTTGGCACTCATTGTCCGAAGCTGTTAGAAGAGGCCAGAAGGTGTGTGAAAGGGAAGGCTAAACTGCAGCAGGACTTTCTCAGGCATTAGACTCCTGTTGTGGCTGAGACCAAAATAGAGCTTGTTCTGCATTGTTCGTCACCATCTGGGTTCCTCCCTGTTATCCAGTTTGATTTCATTCAGGATTCTCGTGACTCCTGTAGTCCAAGTTCTTGATATCTTGGGGATGGCTCATAAGGCAGTGCCTTGAAGTTGCTCTTCTGGTGGAAAGTATCAAGTGTAATAACAGGCTTGTAGCTTAAGGCCATTACATGACTGTGCTCTTTGCTTCTACTTGATAGTCACCATGTGATTTTTCATGAATTTCTCTTTATGAAACATGAGATTTCTGCTCCACAGCAGTATCTGAAAAGAATCTTTGTGATTTCCGTTTATATGTTGTGATTGAGGCAAACCTGGAAGGTGCTTTGGCTTTCATGGAGGTGAGTGGTGCTGTAGTATGTAGTGACAGGACAAGGGTGAACGGCCTTAAGCTGGAGGAGCAGGGTTAGATTGGATATTAGGAAGAAATTGTTCACTGTGAGGGTGGTGAGGCCCTGGCACAGGATGTCCAGAGAAGCTGTGGCTGCCCCATCCCTGGAAGTGTCTAAGGCCAGGTTGGACAGGGCTTGGAGCAACGTGGTAGAGTGGAAGGAATGGGATGAGCTTTAAGGTCCCTTCCAACCCAAACCATTCCAGGATTCTGTTATTACCTATTCCAGCACCTCACCTGGTTCACCTGCTGAATCCAGTGCAGGGTTTAGTACATTGAACTTACTGCCAAGGTTGTGTGTGTGTGTGTGTGTGGGAATAGGAAAAACAACCCCCTGCCCTCCAAAGGTGATGAAGTTCAGTCTCTGGTTGTGATGCTGTTTAATTATAGGTGACAGAGTCTGGCTGGATTCCAAAGGCAGCTTTTAGCTCCTCTCTCCATGTCCACACTTGGCAGGAAGCTTCCTCGCTCCCACCTTTTCCCCCTCACTGTGACTTTGGCTTCCGCCAGATGTCACAGGGCTGTGTCACCACCACCCTCCCGCTGCTGAGCTGGGGTTGGGCTGTTTAGAACAACTGTGCTCTTCAGCTGTAAGTTCTGAAGAATTTCACACGTCTCCTAATTGCTGTTGTTATTTTAAATCAAACAGCACCAAGTGCAAAACTACTCGGGATGAGAAATGGTGCTTCTGTAGGAAGGAAAGTTTGGGTTAAAAAATAATGTCCTGGAGTGTCAGTCATCACTCATTTGATGGCCCTTTAACCACACTAACCTTGTAAAGAGTTGAGAACTGTTGGCATGGACTGAGTTACAGAAGCCAAAGAAGGCTGCCTTTGGAATGGACAAAAGGATTGGGAGGTACAAGAAATTCCAGTCCCGCTATTGAGGTGTTACGGTGCAAATTTCATTTATAATCACAGAAGTAATAAATAGATTATGTATATTTGCTAGTGTTTAAATCCTGACTTTCTTGAATAATAAGGCATGGGGGATAATTATTTACATTTGAGTTTTAAGAAGTCTCAGACACCATTAGCAGAACTTAAAACTGAAAATCAGTTTACAGATGGGTTTAAGTCTGTATAACACCATTTATTTATGGTTGAGTATCTCGCATATGCCGATGTTGGTAATTCCAAGTCACACAATAATTTGAGTGATCTTGTGTCATGGCTCTTAAATATCAACTTGTGTGATGTTTCAGAATAAATAAATTATGAAATACAGCCTAATTAAACGAATACAGCTGCATGGTAACTTCTTTCCAAATATTCTTGGATGCTTTGAAGATTAAATCACACAATTCAAAGTGATGCTTTATATATGAATGTAGCCTGTTTTATTCTTTCATACTGTCTGAAAGTAAAAATATAGTGGCCTGTGATTTTTTGTGTGTGTGTGTGTGTGTGTGTGTAAATTTACTGTACTGAGTATCAAAATGAACTTTTCCTGTGATGCAGTTAATGTTTTGGCTTTAGGGTGAAATTTTGTTTGCTTTTTTAATCTGGTAGTTGCATCATCATTTTTTTTCTTATTTTGTTGCTTTGTTGATGCAGGCTTTCCAGCCGTTTGGAGACGTCCTGTTAGTACAATTAATTTAATAAGAAACATTATGTAGATATGGAAATACTGGAAGTATATAAAAGCTGCTTTTAAAAATACATACAATACCCCAATTTTTTCTGAGCCTACGTTTAAAAATAATACAGTGCACATGTGTTTCATGGTCTTACAAAGTACAGATCTTGGAATGAGATGTAGGAGAAGAAGGGATGTCTGATTTATTCGTGATGGTGGAACACTAAGCCCGGAACATGAAGTAAACTGCCAAATATTGAAGATTAAACTTGGTACATGCAATAAAAACCAAATTGCCAGTGAACAGCACACTGTGTGTAACTGTCTGCACTGTGTGAGAGCTTTCATACGTGCTGAGACGGGCCGTGCTCACTGGGAGGGGGACTGGGAAGAGAGCAAAGAGCAGGTTAAATGAACAAAGAGTTCTTAGAAACTGCAAAATGTTCACGTTGTGCTCACGTGTCAGCAGTAAAAATCCACAAGTTTTATGTTGAGATGAAAGAATCTGGCATGAAAACTCCATTCAAGTTTTTTAAAGTTCGAGTGTGCTGTGAAAGCTGTAAAAAAACCCCAAACACACTGGTTTTCAGGAGAAGAAGAGTTTTATATTTTTATTTGCTTGTGCAGTCCATGTTACCAGAAGATCTGATCACTTTTAGCTTGAGACCCACAACGTGCTGCAGACAGGACTGATGTAGCAGTTTATGATAAGGAATTGGATAACCAGCTCCGTTGCTGTTCCCTGGTGCGCGGGGAATCAGGCTTCAAAGATTTGGTGTGAGTGCTCTGACGAAAACATTATTTCTGTTGGCAGACCCCTTACCACGTGAACCTTCTCCTGGCTGGCTACGATGACCACGAGGGCCCTGCCCTGTACTACATGGATTACCTGGCAGCTCTGGCTAAGGCTCCTTTCGCAGCACATGGATACGGAGCGTTCCTTACCCTCAGCATCCTTGACCGCTATTACAAGCCAGGTGTGTGGATCCAGTGGACAGGAAAATTCTCCTGCTTCAATTTAGGCCTTGAATTTATTAACCAGTGAGACTGACATTTGCTGAATCAGGTGGCATCGCTGTGGAGCTACAGATTGGAACTGGACTTTTTGTTAGATGAATGGAGCTCTAAAGGTTGCCTTTGGTTTTGCTAGCATGGTAACAGAAAACTAGTCAACTCCTTAATTTTTTTTCCTGTTTGCAGCGTAACAGACTGGGAGTATAGGAAGTTTCAGTTATTCTAAAACATGATTAGACTTTCCTGGACCATTAGCAGCTGGTAGTCTGCTTTTGATAAAGAACAGTTTGACAGCTTTATCTTCTTGCTTGTCAGTTGGCTCTGACATGTACATTTTCCCAGAGTATCAATATTCAGAGGCCAGTCCCAGATCCTATTGCTCCATATCTTGGATTGGCTTTGTGTGTGATAAATTAAAAACATTCAAGTGAAAAGATATTCCTAGCAAGATCATCTCCAGCACTCTGAAGTGGTGGTGATGAATCACAGAGTATGGAATGGTTTGGTTTGGAAGGAACCTTAAAGCTCATCTCGTTTCACCCCCTGCCATGGGCAGGGACACCTTCCACTAGACCAGGGTGCTCCAAGCCCCTTCCAACCTGGCCTTGGACACTTCCAGGGATGGGACAGCCACAGCTTCTCTGGGCAACAGAGAGGTTTTAGACTGATTCACAGTTCTGTGCACACGGCAGCTGCTCATCATAACTCTTGTACATGTTTGTACCTGTCTAAACTTTTAGTTTTAGAATCACAATCCACTGCCAAGGAATAAACATGGCCCCATCTCCACCGTGCAGATAAGGAAATGTGCAAAGCACGGAGTATTGTTAATCTGACATCTTTGGCTTTAGCTACAAAACTACTTGACTCCTGTGTGCAAAGCTGAGTTGAAGTTATTATCTCTGCTCTGAGATTAGAAATCCTTTCATCTACCTCCTACAAGAAATGTAGCTACAAACTGATCATTTTCATTTAACTTTTGCCTGAGCAGTGGATGCAGATCTGGAACAAAGCCTAGAAAGAAGTTTTAGATCCACAGACCCTGTTTGTTTTCTACTCATGTCCGTTAACAATCTACTGTTCCATTTTCACCATTCCTTGTGGAACAGAGGAAAATAATGAACTTCATTGTCATGGCTTGTCACCCCTATAGAGTGCTGGATTTTATCCTGAAGTGTGACAATAGCAGGAGCATCCCACACGTGCCTTGCCCTTTATTGAGCTCATACCCAGCAGGAACATCACGCTAAACCCATCTCCACCTCCTGCCCCAGACTCGCAGCCGGCTGGGGCAGCTGGAGCTGATTTAGAGCTGTAATAAACTGTAGGAGAGGGAGGTGGCTGGGCTTCTCCGAGCCGGGCCCTGGCCATGGGAGGCAGAATTCCGTCATGCTTCCCATTCCCTGTAACAAATCGATTCTCAATGGCTTGTTGCGGCGTGAGCGCTGCGGTGCAGGGCGTCCTCGGGACATCTGGAAAGTGTTTTCTGTGAGCTGGGAAGGAGAGGTTTTGGTGCTCAGCTGAAAAGTTGTTTAAATTTAATAAAAGTTTTTGTGGAGAGAGATGGCCTCTAATGAAATCAATCTGTGGATGTTTTCCCTTTCAGGTATCACACGTGAGGAAGCTGTGGAGCTCTTAAAAAAATGTCTAGAGGAGGTGAGTTGCAGAACTCAGGCCCTGATGCTCCTGAGAAAGGAATGTTTGTTTGCATTCATTCGCTGATACTTTCCTGTTCCTCTTGTCGCATTTCTTGCTGCCTTTGCCAGAAGGGTAATAAATGCACTGGCCAGATGTGGAATAGCTACTGAGGAAAAGGATTTACGGGCAGTTGCATTGCCTTTGCACGGTTCACGTCCTCCAGAACGTAAACTTGGAGCTTAATCACTTTGCTTTACTTCTGCTTTTTGCATGCTTAGCATAATATTGATCCAGACGTTTTCCTCTTATGTTTCTTCTGAACATACTGCAGCATCCTTGTCACTTGCATTACACTTAAGCACTCTTAGAAGTATATACTAATTATTTTCCAGCTTGTGAGGTGATACCTGAGGTAAAGCCTTGACCTTAAAGTTCATGACCAATTTAAGTGTAAACATAAGACTCCAGACATTTCAGACACTGAGGCTTTTATTGTAGGAAAATAGTCTTTATCCTTGTCTTTAAGAGATTGATTTGAATGTAACATCAGGAAGAAGTGCTCTGAAGAGGTCCTGTTTGAAGTATCTTTGTGATACGCACTCTTTGTGTCCAAAATTGTAGCCCACTCTAGTCTTGCTGCTTAAACGTCTTCCTTGTTAACAGGCCTGGCTATTTTGCACCTGTACTCGAGGCTTGTCTAATGTGGATCATCTTACAGCAGAGAACAAACTCCCACTAATTCACTTCTGAGCAGTGAAAAAACCCACTCTAGTTCCTAGTATTTCAGGTCACTAGAACCAGGATGGAAATTTAAAGTATACTCTTCTCTTTTACTTGAGCTTCGGGTGAATCTCATTTCTTCTTTTTGTCTTTGCTGAACAGCTTCGGAAACGCTTCATCCTCAACCTGACCTCCTTCAACGCCCGGTTCATTGACAAGGAGGGCATCCACGAAGTGGACAATATACCCCTTGCCAAAGTGGAGTCCTAACGCCCGAGATCATTCTTCAGCAGTCTTCTTGTTTTGTTCTCTCTTGGGTTTTTTTTTCTATTCATTTGAAGCACACGAGTAATGTATCGCGGTGGGAGCTCGAATAAAGCCTGACATTTATATAGCCAGTTTTATCTTTTTATTCCACTGATCCTTCCTGGGAGGATTTGAGTAAATTGTTCCACAGTGAAGGTGAAACCTGATTTACAGTTCATGAGGGTACATTCAGGTTATTTATCTTTCCTCTTCTGAGATTTTACTGCTCTCCAAATTTCTTATTTGGGGGAAAACTGTATTTTCTAGATGACATTGTGCTGTCATCCCCTCTCATCACTAAAGCTCAGCAAACCCCAGACAAGAGTTCCGTGTCAAACATACAGCATCTACTTTATTTTTTCAAAGATGTTACCATTCTTTGCTGCATAAAATAATAATCAGGTTTTCAAAGACTTAATTTGCTTCTGACAGAGTTTTCTTTCACTTGAATTAGATTGATACAAAGGTTTTCAAGTAGAATGGATTTTAAGATGCACTTTTAACTCACCTGGCAACGGTTCTGTTACTGGAAAAGAGCATTCTGCTGGCACAGTGGGTTCCTAACTACATTAAATAGAATTTAAATAGTATTTTAAATAGAAACTAATATATCAATTGTGTGATTTTTCTTAATTGATGTCTGTACATTGAGAAGTACACGAAAGCAGTTCAGTGAGAAATTAAGCTGCACATACATTCCTCATAAATCTTTGAATTACTCTCAGCTAGCTAGAGCTTTGTTTCCTTGAGAAAAATCCCTGATGATCCATCTAGGCTCGAGAGGCTGCTTCCCTATAAGACCCCCATTCATGGAACAGCCTCAGATAGTTATCATGTGGCTGATACTTGTGGTGTGCCCAGAAGTGATTCTTCTGAGAACGGTTTTTGGTGGGACTCCTTCCCTACTCGAATGGGCATTACAATTGCTCTGGGTGCTTATTTTGTGTTTGAATAAGCTCAGAAAAAGAATCTTGGAAACAGGGTAGATGCGTACAGGATTGTGTACAGACTGATAGTTGTGTTCTGTGGCATAACACCCAAGTTCTCAGCTGGAAAAGATGAGTGACAGACTTAACTGTTAATCTGTGTTTTTGGTCTTACCTCAATGGTGTGTTTGAGAATGTTGGTTTCTTCCCAAAAAAAAGTTGTCAGTCGTGAAGACAAAGTATTCCTGTCTTCTGGAATGGATGAGAGCTGGATAAGACTGAGACTTGCTTAATGACACAGAAGAAATTTGCAGCTCCAGTGCCTTAACTCACCCTGCCTCTTACTTAAATCTAATTCTTCCCTGGAGTCCCATCAGGCTTTGTAGTTTAATTCTTCCCAGAATGAGTTTAATTACAGCTGGTTTTGCTGTAATGGCTGCAATGGCTTTTATTTAAGGCCAATGGCACAGAACTCTGAAACATTTTGCTAAAACTCACTTTATCTCTTGAAAACCTTTTAAACTTTTACACTCAGTGGTCCCCAGCCTGACGATTTCCTCTTGGCAGGTCACATTTAACACGAGCAGAGTCGGGGAGCGTTGTCGTTCCGCCACTGAAATCTCACCCCTTCGTGTTGCATTAATGTACTTGTTTAGCTTAATGCAGCATCTCTAATTTATTTTACCACTGACGTTGAATGTTTTTGCAGGTTTCTTGTCTCGTTTCAAACTCATCACTGCAGAGGGGCTGAGCTGATGTGATATTTTTGTCACTGCATATCAAAGCAGCGATGCCTCTTCATTGGAGGGATTCATTGTTCAGACACCAAACTGGGGTGTGGAGCTCTTGGATGATGTGAGCCTGGCAGAGAATCTGCCTGGAGTTTTTATTGGCACCTATTTGCATGCAGGTGATTAATAAACATAAAACAATTATTCTCTGGTTGGATCCAGGTTGGAGTGGAACATATGTTTTGCCCAAGGGCAGGGCCCAGGATCTGAATCCCCCATGGAAGGGAAGATCCAAGGGGTTGCATCCGAAGCCAATGGAGCGGCAACCTCAAGGAATGAATAAATACAGCCCTTGATTCCAAACCAGGAACAAAAGAACTGGCCCACGATGAGATTGGACTATAGCCTCTAACAAAGAAGATTTTTTGAGGACTTTCCAAGAATTTATACTTTTTAAGGAAAAGTGTGATACTTTTGCTGTATAACTTAATTTTAAAAATGTCTACAGTGCTGATATTTCAATTCAGAAACCAGTTTTCATTTTTGACAGTAGTACATGGAATCTGTTTGAAAAATCAATATTTAAGTTAATGAAAGAGTAGAAAACTTCTTACCTGCTTCAAGTTTAGCCCTAAAGCTTTTGAAAACCGTATTTTGCCTACAATCCAGGAATCCCTTTAAGAAAGAATTCACCTCTCCATTTGTATTTGTCATGACAGGCCTCTCTTTCATAAGAAATCTCTGCAAGAATTGAGCACTGCTTTGTACTAATTTTTGTGGTTCGTATTATGAGAAATGAATGTAGTAGTCAAGGTGCCGTGTTCCTGGGGCACTGTGGCCACAGTGAGCTGCTCTGCCTTGCCTTGGCTGGTAATTCTGACCATATGTTTTACTCTCAAAGCCTCAGGGCCCAAAGAGTTAACAAGGCCCTTTTTCTCGTGTTAGGTTTCCTGTTTAAGGATGGTCTTTTCCTGGGGAGTAGATCATCACCAGCTCATCTCTCCAGAGCTTGGAGTTAGCTCCAAGATCAGTTTACAGATTTGCTGTGCCTTAGGCCACATTGGGCTGGGAGTGCTTTGCTGGAAGAGGAATGTGAGCGTAGGTGCAGCGCTCACGGGACTTTTTCTTGGTGTTAATTACACCTTTCCATGGAAGAAAATCTGTGTTTTGGGGTAGACTTCCCTGTGACCAGAAGCACTGGCCCAGAGGAGCCATCAGGGCTCAGCTGCCTTGTGGAATTGGTCTCACATAGGTTTGTAACGGTGCCAGCACAGTTCTGCAGCCTAAAAGTGACTCCATGACTCAAAAGTTGTCTTGAGTGAAGTGACAGCCAAGCAGGGACATCGATCAAAGACCGAAATGCCTGGAAGGTGAAACTGTTTGCCATCCTGCTGTATTCATTTTTATGGCGAGCTGCTGGTGAGGGGGAGCCCCCCAGGCTGATTTCACCAACACTTCCCCAGGATTTCTTCAAGAAATCCATGGCCCTGTTCTGTTAAACCAAGATGTGCTCCAGCCCTGGGCAGGTGAACGGCCTCAAGCAGGGGCTGGGTTTCAGTGCAAACCTGAGTGTCCTCAGTAGAAAATAGTGAGACTGCCCAGTAATAATAATAACAATAACCACAAAACATAGAAATAAAGCATGTTTGATCAGTCCTACAGCATATTCTAGGCAGTCCCTGAGTTTGACTTCTGTTCGTGGTGATCAGTCGCTGGCAGAAACTTTGTCACCAAATGGAGCTGTCACTTCTGGGAGTCAAGATGCTGGAGAAGAGGGGAGAGATCAGGCTGAGCTCTCCCAAGGATGTTTTCCTTTGCTCTTGTCTCTAGTTTTGACAGTAGGCTCCTCCAAGAGGCATTAGCCCATGCCAGGCCTGACATTAGGGATTACGCTCATAGGATTTGGTTGAGTCCATTTTCCCATGTGAAGCAGGAGAGAATATTCCTTTTGTATTAAATAACTTGGCATTTAAGGAAGAAAAAACCTCTGACTTGGCTACCTGTGAAGCACTGGATGTATTTAAGGAAAAAAGAATTTATCCTACTTGTAAAAAGTTTGTCCTTCAAGCCATTTTTAATTCTTTAAAGGTTTAACCTTACATAGAGTTTCCATGTGTTGTTATCAGCCATCAACAGTAATTTAGTGCAGGAAATTTTCACTGATCAAGCTAAACAGACATCAGTTGTTTTAACAGATTAAAAAAAAAAAAAAAAGGCAGCAAAATGTAAATGGTGGAGTTAAAATACACAACTTGTCTATTTTCCATGCCCTTGACAATGTTGGTTTAGATCTCTGACTGGCTGAGGACTATGTTAAAAAATGAGTTAGTTGTCTTGAAAATGTAAAGTGACAGTTTAAGTGTTTTGTTTCTGTGCTAATGTGCAATTAGGTCGTTATCCAATAAGCTGATTCATGTAGTTTAACTCGAGACAGCTGTGGGAGGCAGAGAAAACCCTTCGCTGTTGGGGCATGGGGAGAGGGTGTCTAAAAGGATCTGTTTCAGAACTGCCAGGATGATCTTTTTTCCCTGTGTAATACAGTAAAGTTAATAAGATTTGTGACAAACTAACTTCTGCTGATCAAATCTATAGAGAGAAAATCAATGTATGGGTCTGTCTGGATGCCAGCAAGTGGAGTATAATTTTTGATCTATAAATCAACTCTAAGACAGCCCTACAAGGTGGGGTCAACCTAATCACTGAATCCTCTGAAGTGATTTCTTGGTTGGGTGTGTTTTGATTTGGGTAAATTACCTTTGGCTTAGTAGAGGTTTCCTTGATGTTGTTAAATATTTCTCATGTTTATGCACAAACAGGAAAATTGTGGATCTCCTTGAGTTAATTTACAGCAGACAAAGGAAATTCGATCTTTTTTTGTGTCTAATCCCAATATTTTGGGGATTACTGATAATATCCTGCTACAGTACTACCAAAACACCCGTGGGCTTCAGTGGTGCTCGATCTCCTCTTGCTAAGTGTTGCGCTGGGAATGCAGCAGATGCCATTCCCTGCTCCCAGAGCTTTTGGTTTGTGGGGAACACCTGTGTGTCTCCCCATCTCTGGATTCGGCAGAGGGCAGTGATCTCGCACGCTGCCGCCTTCTCCCAAACTGGTTTGTCCTCTTCCTGCCTTGCAGATCACCTGGTGGTCACAGAACTCATGGAGAGAAGACCAGAGCCTTGTACAGCAGTAGCAGGTGGGATGTACAAGGTTGTTTCTTCCCTTGGAAGGTGCATTTTTTTTTTTTTTTTCCACAAATGTTGGACAGTTGTGCCATGAAACAGGTAATTATCCTTCCTTTTCCCGAAGGAAGATAGCCAGTGACTTGCCAAAAACCCAAAAAGAGCAGCTGGAATCCATCCTCTCCTAGTTCATCCAAGCCCTGACAAGCAGGGATGGGAAGTTAAGGTAAATCTTCAGGTTTTTTGGGATAATAGAGTTCTCCCTTGCAAAGCTGCTCTGGGTGTTCACTGCTGTGTGCTCGAAGTGAGGATGCTCACAGGATTTTATCAGCAGCTGTGCTGAGGAGGAAGAGCTCCAGCACCATGTGGTACTGTTTTCAAAGAACTTTCTGTGATCCCGCAGCAAAATTTGCTGAAGGAAAAAAATCAGAAGTCTGCAATGGCTGGTTTGGAATGTGGGATATCACAACCCATTCATTTGCTCCCTCCCAACAAGCCTGCAGTGTGCCGAGGCTGTGGCTCAAGGGTGGCATTATGGGCCTGGCTGGAGCAGAAAATGCACTTGTCTGTGTAATTAAAATGTCCCCAATTGGATTATATGGGAATCAGAAACTTTCAAGTACGTAGCCAGAGTCTTGACATGGGAATTAGGAAAACATTTCCAAAGCTGTCAGCTCATTTGGTGGTTTTCCTTTTTATGAACAGTGGTTTCTTGTATCTTTGAAACTTTTGTTACTGGGCAAGGCTGAGTTTGGGATATGAAAGGATTTCCAGGGTTTACTTATTCCTTATTTTCTCTGATTTAAAACCATACGGTTCAAATCTGTTTCTCTTCTTTTTTTTCTTGTAATCATCCTTAAATTCACATAGTTCTTAGTGAACACCTTCAAGAAGAAAACAATTAAAACAGGGTTTTGATTTAATTTGTCTTACAGCGTTCACTCAATGCATATGAGAAACCTGCCCAGAGCATCACGCCGGGGCCTTTGCTTGGGCACATCTGATATTCCAAGGTTTTCGTGTTGGTTTTTGCCTTGGGATTGATGGCCTGTGCTGTGATGAACCAGGGGAAGGCTGGTTGTGTGAGCTCCATGTCCCATGTTTACATAAGCCAGGGAAGGATTTGAGGTTGGCCCCTCCTGATGTGTTTAGGAGCTGTGAAGCCACATGGTTACAGTTCTGGTTTTGGTTTCCATGCTGGCTCCAAAATTTACAGGGTACTAAAGCAAAAGGTTCTTTATGTTCAAAAGCTGTGAAAAAGCTTATTAACACATGGAATTAATAGAAAACATTTCTGCCCCAAGCTGAGCTGAACGGAGCTATTTTTCCTCCCAGGATTTGCTGAATTACTCCTTGGCTCAGCAGGTTCAAAGGCACTGACAACTTTTTTCAGGAATACTTTAAAACAGGAACATTCCTTAATTTTTTTAGCATTTCATCTAAGTTTTCTGCTTTACCAGGTGAGACCTTTGTATTCTCTAAATGATCCATATACCAAACGTTCTGAAAGATGCTCCGTAGGGTTTTCCCGTCTCTTGGGCCTTGCTCACTTTCCTGGGGAGAGCTGAATGCTTCAGTTTGTCTGGAACCTTCCCTTTGCCCAGTGGCCTGACAAGGCAGGGATGGACTGTGGGTGCCCTGTGCCTGGAGAACTCTGGAGAAGATTTTTTGGAGGCGTTTGGTGCCAAACCCTGTCTTCCGCACAAAGAGAACCTGAACAGGGCCGAGTCAGGGTTATCTGTGCTACAGGACTGCTCTCACCTCTCATGGTGATTACTGTGTGCTCCTGGAGGATCCCTGTGATGACCAAATTAGCAGGAAACTCCAAAAGCCATAATCTGTAATATATAATATATAATGTGCTGCTGCCATATGACAGGGCTGGGAGAGGAAATGAAATGAAAATGGGTCAGGAGTGGGAGGCCTGGGCTGAAACGCTTCCCTGTGGTGCCAGGGTCCATTTAAGAGGCAAAACAGCAGCACATTACCAGGAGGGTGTAAGAAAGGTTGTTTTCATGGGCTGAACTGAGCAAACTGGCCTTTCCACCAGCCTCCTCCTCCTCAGCAGTGCCTGCATCCTGTGTCCTGCCTCCCTGCTGGAATGCTTTTGCAGGCTGTGAAGTAAAAGACGGATTCTTAAAGAAGAGATTTTTTTATCTTTGAAAATAAAACAATGAACTTTTAGATTATATCTTTGAAATGGATGAAATTAATTTGGGAGTTTTCTGTAATTATGGTGCTAGAGTTGATTTATCTGGGTTTGAATTCCAACTGTTTCCTAAACTCCCCAAGTCCCTTCAGCTCTTTATGTCGCATCTGTTTTCAGTGAGGTGAAGGTAACTGTTTCCTTTATAAACTTACTGAAATAGAAATTTGCAGGTAAAATGTTTCAGCACTGGGTCTTATACAAGGAGGATTTGATATTTGATGGCACAACAAGGTACTGTGGGAACATAAACGTAACCCTCCTGAAACACAGACAGATATTTGGACTGGATAAAATATTTTCATAGGAAATGCTCCTTTTTTGAAAATACTTGCTGCATGCCGAGAAAAAAAAATATCTGGAAAAGCAACATCCCTGGAAGATCCAATCTGCACAGGAATCTGGCTAGAATTCCATGTAGCTGCCAATGAGATCTTCAACACATGATGAAACTCTCCTGAATAAAAGCACTCAGCATTTCAGCCACTGAAGTTCTGAATCTCATCCAGTAAAAGAATCCATGCATCCACTTTGATCAGGTCTGTGACAGAGGAGAAGTTTGACTGGAAGACCTTGAGTGTCCAATGGGAAGAATGTGATTTACTTATAGCACATGTTTAAGGATAAAGAAATCCAAGATGCCATTGCAGAATTAGCTGAAACTTCTCTGTTCTGTGAGATAATAAATAGAATCACGGCGAAAACATGGAATTTTGGGACAGAGGAAGATGATGGACCAGTTGTTGTTTTTCATTGGGTGCAAGTCATTCAGTCACACCAAGAAAACGCTGCCTCTTGGGTTTTTTTTACTGAATTTAAGGCTCTGAACAGTGGAAAAACTCAAGAGGAATCCAAGGTACTTCTGCACAGCAGAGCTATTGTCAGGTGGGAAGCTGCAGCATCCGGACACATCTTGAGGTGCTGCAGAACTTCTTGGCTTGGAGCAATAAATTGGTCTTTCTCTGAACTCATTTCACACCCCAGAAAAAGCTGAATTGTCTCCATTTAACATTTCCTTTGGCTATGACCTTTGCTACTAAAACAAAACTATCCTGATGAGAAATCCTTCTGGATCTCAGGGATTTTAGCTTTTTCTCTGCTGAAAATAATCAAATTAGAAGCATCTGAAGGTGTCAGGAGAAAAACATACAAAGGAACCATCCAGAACTTCACTGCCATCATTCTTCCTGCCTTGGGAAGGTTCTGGGATGCTTCAGCACCACAATCATGGGAACAAAGCTTGGGTGGTTGTTCAGTGTCTGGAATTATTATTGCTATTTATGGTATCCCATTGGAAATGTTCAGGTGGCCACAGTGAGAATTCTTTTCCATATAAAGGAGGTGAGGCAGGAAGACCAAAGTGATACCTTGTGGCTCAGCATGGCCACGTTCTGGGTGATGCCTGGGTCAGACTCTTTCTGCCAGCCCTGTCTGGATAATGAAGGCTCCACATCCTGCGCCTGGACAGGGAGCGCAGGGTCTACATCAATCATCTCGGGAGCATCGTGTCACCCTCACAAATAACATTTATTTTACTGCCTGACTTGGAAATGTTTCCAGTGTTGGTGTTTTGATTCAGTTGCACCACTAGGAAAAGCTCCCCTTGCTCGCAGGCCGTGTGGCTCCTTGGATTCCATGTAAAGTTGGGAATTTAATGGACTGTCCTATAGGAAGGAATGCATTAACTACAGGTCAGCAAACTCTGCTTATTGGGTTGTTTCACACCGAGAGCTGTTATTACCCTGTTGCTTTTAAGGTGCCTGTTTAAAGGTAATTATTTGGTCTGTCCAAAGCCATGTGGAATTCCAGCACAGCCTCTGCTCCCTGGCATTAATGATGCAGCACAGTCACAGCTCCGTGTTCCCCTTGGTTTGCCCTTGGGACGGCTGACTCTTAGGGATTGAAGAGTTTTTCTTAATGTTCTTTTTCTTTTTCACTTGTCAAGGATTGGCGTGTGGTTTCCCTGGATTTGTCGTTCATTCAAAATTAATTCAAAAAATATTTTTTTTTGTTTCATTTCCCCTTTAGGATTGAAATTCCAGCGTGTTCTGTAACAAGCGTAGAAACCCTGAGCCTGGATCTATTTTTACTCTTTGACACAATCTTATGTATTTTCCCACGATGAGATTTGTAATCAGTGTGGGAATTTATACCAGGGTTGAGCCCGGAATTGTGTAAAATGTTTTTTTTCTCTTAGGATGGAAAGGGAGAGGACTCATCAGGGGATGGCTTTGTTTGACAGTGAGCTGGAAGGGGACTCCAGTACAGACAAGAATTGGCCTGGCATGACCCCTGACTCTTCTGGAGTGTCTCTGTGGGCCTGCAGGGTGTCCAAAATTTTGGGAAGTCTTGATGCTTTGAGAAAGTTGCTCCTGCGTGACGTGCCCATTGCTCATCTTGAGCACCTGTGGCGGAATCAACAAGTGAATCCAAATCATGCAACTTCCTCCCACTCACAGGTCATTGGAGGTGTCCTGGCCTTTCAGGCACCAGACTGTTCCTCATAAAACATTCCAAAGACTTGCAGGTACCCAAAAAGGAAAATGAGGAGGGAGGTATTTTCCACCCCATGGATGTGGTGTGTAATTACTGGAGGCAGATCCTGATTCTCTGTCTGCGTTGCTCATCCATGCTGTGTCTAAGAATTCCTTGATATTCAAAGTGTCCCAACCAAACCAGGTTTGCATAATGTGATTAAATTAGGAAATGATATTTCATGCCTGGATATTACAGTGTGCACACACACACTTTCATCCTGTGTCGGAGCGTCGCTTGCTCTGCTCTGATACCATGCACCAGAGGATGTCTGCAAATGGAATTATTTCAGGATAGTTATCCTAAATAACCCCATGTAGGGAAACCTGTATTGTAGCACAAAAGCACCTTACTCTCCTTTATCATAATCCATTTAAATGTGGATTATGCTGATGCAGAACAGGGCGCTCCTACTTTGGAATAATTTTAAATAGGAATAGTTTTTGTGCTTTTGGCTCACACCCTGCATTATCCAAACTGGCTTTGAAGTGTAAACAAGCCTCTGATGTGTCTGTAGTATTTCCATTCTGCTCCCTGACTCCTCCTTGTTTCTTGGCTCTTCCTTTGGGAAGGTCCAGAGTGAAACCAGATCTGCAGAGCCCGTCATTGAGGTCTTTGCTTTCACAAACCTCATACCAAAGGACGTTTCCAATCCGATTCCCAATTTAAATGCCTCCCTAAGCTTTGAAGGGAATATTTAGCTGCAAGTTTCTGACGCTGAGCCATCCCCGCAAATTATATTAGGACATTAAATATTTCCTTTCACGCTTTCCTGAAACGGAGGTTTGTGTTTCAAACCTCCTGTGGTCTCTTTTGGGGCTGTTTGGGGTTTTTCCTCTATTACTATCGGCCTGTTCTTCACCTCCAGAGAAACCTGTGGGGTGCGATTCTGAGAAGGGTCCAATGCGGGGAGTGCTGCCGTGGCTCAGTCCCATTCCAGCTGCTCAGCCTCTGGCTGTGAGGAGCAATGGATGTGTAGAGAAGACAGCAAGGAGTGTCCCTAAAATCACCTTCTTCCACTGTGTCAAAAGCCATTTTTATATCTGTTCCCATTAAAATTCGCAGCTTCCTACCTGAGACAGGTCAGACTTATTTAAACCTGCTTCCTGACCATTTCATGGGTGTCCTGTCTCTTGTTTTGGTGTCATCTTTCCCTGTTTGTGTTCTTTTATCCCATAGTTTCCACATCTCTGTCACATAGTACTCATGTGCTTCCTCCTGCAGCTCCAGCCCTTGGTCCTGCCTCACAGGGCAGTTGCTCCCACCTGAGTTCCCCATGGATTTCCCAGCTGGACTGGCCAGATCTGTGAGTGCCATTCAGGACAGAGCAATGCAGGGCAAGCACACGGATGTCGTGCAGCATAATCTGGTTTTTGCTTTGTAATCCTGTTTCTAACCATTCCCACCATGTTTATTTCTAAGCTCTGGGAGTACGAGGTGCCGGTGCCGAGTTCTGCTTGTGGTGACGCCACGAACGCAACTAATTTGGAGCTTCATTGCCTGGAGATCAGTGATGGGGCTGTTTTATCTTCTGTTTTATCACTGATACCATGAGGTCCTGATGCAGCTCTTCACAGACAGGTTTAGATTTGACTACCCTGAGTAGTTCTGAAACATCAGCGCACTCGCTCATCTCCACTGGCGCCAGCTGGCTCGGCACAAGGGTTGGGGACACCGGGCAGGAACACCGGCTCCTGTCACCTCCTGAGCTCTGCTTGTGGCATCACTCAACCCCCAGCCATGATACTGGAGGATTCTTTCTTAAATCTATGCAATTTTATATAATTTCCATATAATTAATCCCTATAATCTGGTTTAAGATACAACCACAGAGGCGAAGGATCCTTCTCACAAAGACGATGGAGGTGCTTTCTTCAAATAAAAAGAGGTTTATTAAGAGAATGAGAATGACATTGTGGTGTGAGTGTTGTACATCTATTGCAGCATTAAGAGAAACAACAGCAAGTACAAAATCCTGCAGAACTTCTAGAGTCATCATCATCATCACAGCCTAGCTTGTCCATGCTACAGTTTGGTGGATCCAAAACTTCATTCCCATTTCTAATGGCAGAAAATCCAAAGATTTTCATCTTTCAAAAGAAAAAAACCCAACCCAAAACAAACAAACAAACAAAAAAGGCAAAACAAAAAAACCCAACTCAATTTGATATAAATAACTTGCACTGGACATTTTAAAACTTTCAGATTTTAATTACACATAAATAAATATATACAGATTTAGAACAGTTCCGTTTGGCCTGGTTCAAGTTCTGCTCCTTGTGCTTTATTTATTATTATTACTAATTTTAGAAACTTGTGTGCTGTTATCTGTAGGTTGTGGAGTTTTATGTAGTTCTGGGCTTAACTTCACCTGCCTTATCCCCAGCCGGGAGGGCAGCAGTCAGGGGGGCTCCCCTCGATCCCGCCCTGGGACCCATCGGCTGTGGCTGTTCCTCCCTCGTGCTGTGGCTTGGGGCTCCTCAGCCGACGGGAAAATCCACAGTGAGTCTCAGTTTGAAGCTGTAAACAAAGCCTGGACCTGCTTTAAATCCACAGCAGTTCTGCCAGCGATTTTCCTTGGCCTGGCGTCAGGACTGGGCTGTGGGTGGGGAAAGGGGAAGGTTTCCTGTGTGTTTGCCTCAAAACCAGCAGATAAATCCAGGTAGAGCCAGGGCTCCATCCCCCTCCCCTCGGCTGCTCCTGCTCTTCGTCTTGCACTGGATGAGGCTTTTGCTCTTTCCTCTCAGTTTTTCAGTTGGAACAAATTCCTGGAGCACGTCAGGATTTCACTATGGGTTTTTAAAAAAGCAAAATAAAATCAAATTGCACATGACTTGGCTTCCTGCATCCACGTTACAAAAAAACAAAAGGCAAAACCCCAAAGCCATCCGCCTGGCTTCTCTCAATCTCACTACGTTCATTAGCACTGTTTTCTTCTTAAATTCTTTAAATCTTCTTTTTTTCTGTCTCAAACAAATTTGCCTTACGAGTTTCCTCACACGTTCCAACTCAGCAGTTCAAAAAACAGTGCACTGGCTCATCTTTCCCCCTGGAGCCATCGCTGGTGCCCGGGGGAAGCTCCCACCGGGGGAGGCAGCGCTGTTATTTCCGATGCTTCACCTCTTTGTCTGACGCTTTGGAGTCCCCGGTCGTGTGCCCGTTCCCTGTGCTGTTCATGAATATTTTATCCAGCCCCTTGAGGGACTCCACCAGGTAGTTCTGGAAGGCGGTGAGGGCGGCACAGATGGCCGGGCCCCCGAAGCCGTGGGTTATCAGGCTGAAATGAGTCAAACAGCTCTGGACTCCGGGCTCGAGGATGAGCGAGGGGCGGCTGTTCCCCAGCGGAGAGCGGTCCTGGGCTATCAGGTCTGCGAACTCCTTGCAAATTTGCCTGAAAGAGAGCAGTTTGGTCACTAATAATGCACATGGAGAGCTGCAGGGCAGAGTCATAGAATCACAGAACAGTTTGGGTTGGAAGGGACCTAAAAGATCATCCAGTTCTAACCCCTCTGGCGTGGACACCTTCCTAGGTCAAGTTGCGCAGAGCTTCATCCAACCAGGCATTAAACACTTTTAGGGATGGGGCATCCACAACTTCTCTGGGTGCCTTTGGAGGTTCTTTTCCCGCTTCCTGCCCTAACAGCCACCCCCCCAGTGGGAGTTTTTGGCTCCAGCCTGGGGAAAGTCCCTGGGTGCAGAATTGGAGCCGCTGCTGCTGCTCCTGCTTTGAAGGGGCACATGAGGCAGTACCAAAATGCTCCCCGGGGCTGGGTTACCCTCTCCCGTGCAGGAGTGAACCCTTCAATCTGTGCAGGCCGTTCCCTTTGCTGGACATTTCCTGCAGCGTGAGCCCATCCCTTCCCCATGGAAGAGCAAACTTTAGGGATTGATGCTGCCCTCCCAGGCTGGTGATACTGAACCTGTTAGTGGCTCGTTGCCCTCTGTACTCACTTGGTAGCCAGAAGCATGTTTTTCCTGGTGTGGAGCTCCGTGGGGTCGGAGTGCTGCCGGCACAGGTACTCTGCTGCCGCCTTGGCTGGGAACTCCGTTTCACAGACGTACCCAAAGTCCCGAGCCAGGTGAATGGCTTCACCTGCGAGCAGGACAGAGGAATATCAGCACTGTGCCAACACCAGTGTGAAAGGGAACTGGGAAATGGGAACTTCTGTAGCAGCTTCAGCCATCTCACTGTTGGGGCTCGGTTCTGGTAGGACTGGGGCCCTTCCCTGTCTCAGTGGCCACCCAAGAGCTCTCCCCACCTTCATCTCCTGCTGCAGAAACACCACTGAGTTTCTCATTCTCATCTGTGAGGCAATTAGCCTGTGTGGCAAATGAGCCAGTGCCAGCTCTAAAGAGCAGATGGGTCCTGCCTTTACTGCCTGTTACAAGAGCATCAGGACAGTGCTGGCTTTGGGGCAGGGTGAGGTGTGACTCTGGACACCTGCTCCAAAAGGAAGAATAGCAGAGGCATTTCTTACTTGGGAACATCCCCTGCTGCATCTTTCCCTACTTCTTCCCAAATTTCCTGCTTGGTTTCTCCAAATTGAGAAGAGATTGAAAGGGAGACTGGAGGGTCAAAGAGTGACCTCAGCCCCGTGACTGCTGGGTTTTAGGGATGGGGAGGAAGGGGCAGGAGGAAGGGGGTTACATCCCCCACAGCGCCCGGGAGCCCTCGGGCTGGACGTGCGGGCAGCGTATCCATCACCCCGTGGAAATGCCCACCCATTGATGGAATTGATCCATCTCCAGGCGTCCCCATGGAAATAATCAGAGCTGATGGCAATTGATCATGCCCAACACCCGAAATCCTGGTCGGGCAGGCAGAGCTAATTTGCCTTGCCCCCCTGCTGCTCACACGTATTAGACCATCCATCCTAATAGCATTAACCCAGATCCCATCCCAGCCTGCCCGGCTCCCAGAGCTCGGTCTGTGGAGCCCCGTTACAAGGAAGTATCTCTGCTTCCCACATAACAACAGTAGTTTCCACTTCATCTCCTCCTCCAAAGAAAGAGCAAATAAGGCAAACCTAAAGAATCAGAACTGCAGATGTTTGTGTGTTAAAAAAACTGTCAGAAAGGAACAACTGCTTGAAAACTGTTACCAGGATAACAAAAAAGAGCTGAGTGACCTCACGGTCAGAGCCAGGGCTGGAGTCAGGATTTATTTCTTCCATGAATGTGTGAGTACTGTACATTTCAATGGTTTTTTAAAGGCAATTTGGGTGCTGGATTAGAGAGTTGGCAGGGGGGACAGGGCACTCTGGCTTTGGTGTTAAAGCCACATTGAGCCAGATCCTGAGGAGGAGAGGCTGCAGGAGAGTGCACAGAGGGCCATGGTGGGTGGGAGGGCAGCAAGAGCCTGCCTGAGGGCACACCTCCTTCCAAGAGCTTAGGGATGTTTCTGGAGTGGAAATACAGCCCTGCTGCTCCCCTGGAGCTGCTCGCATGGAGCAATTGCCCAAGAGAGAGGGTAAGTGCTTGGTGTATGTGGTGAGGACTCCCAGGGGAGCTCTTTCTACCTGGTGCTCCCTGGGTTCTCCAGGAACATCCTCCCCATCTGTATGAGTGGCTGTGGGTCAGTGTAAGAAAAAACATTCCATTAGCACTCAAAACCCCATCCATTGGGTCTTTTAAATAATTAGACATCAGGAAGGCAGAGGGGAGAAAACGAATTAAGCCAAGACAGCAAATGTTCAGGAAAGAGTTTGTTTGGGGCAGAGAGGCCCAAGCCAGTGTGTGTGTGCTGGGTGATGGCAGTGCAGCAGCACCTTCCTCTGGGTGGGATGGAACCTTCCCCCGGTTCCATCACACTTACACGCAGGAGGAAATTATATCCATCAAACACACATGGCACCACTCCTGTTTACTATGAGCTGGGAAGCAGGAACCAAAACATCAGCAGCCACTTGAAATCGAACTGTACATTTCTTCCTTCCTTTCTTTCCTTCATTCTTTTCTTTCTTTTCTTTTCTTTTCATGGAAATCAGCCTTTCATTCAGCAGGAACCAACTGCCCTCGGTAACAACCTCCGCCTAATGAAGCGGGTCATTTAATTTGCTGGTGACAATGGAGATGATTTTGTATTCAGGATCCGAAGGCAGCTGCCTGCACCGCGGCGGCACGGACACAATGGATTCCTGAGCTCAGAGGGAGGCAGAGCTGTCATTCCATTTGTTTGCATCCTCGTGTGCTTTTCTCCCAGGACGCAGAGGCAACATCATCATTTCCATGGTGGAGAGAAGTAGGAGAGGAGGAAGTAACCGAGTTGGGCAGGGGCACCTCACAAGTCTGGGCAGGGCTCTGCCCGCCAGGGCAGCACCTTTGCCATAGCTCTGAGGGTGGCTGCTACAAACCTGAGCTCCACCTGCAAAACCTCGGAGCAGTTTGACATCTCCTTGGTGTCTCACTCCTTTCCTGGAGGAGGGAAGGACTTGGATATGGGGCATTTCCTTCTTACAGGCGACAAGACGTGGACCTGAGCTTGGGATGCTGCCTGAGGGAGGCATGGTGGGAAGCACCCGAGCTGTGCCCTAGCTGGGCACATGGGGCTGCAGAGCAGCTGTGAAATTCGTGGCAGCTTTATTCAGGCTTTTGTTGTGTTTGGTCTCTGTGGCCCAACTATTAGAACCAGCTCACAGAAATGAGGGATACCCTGAGCTCCAGCCAGCAGGATGCTCACAGTCCCACTCAGCATTCATGGGGGAGCCTTTTCCGTGGGCTGCGCCTGATCCGACCGAAATGGCCGAGTTTTGGAAAACAGACATAGAGTCATAGAATTCTAGAATGGTTTGGGTTGGAAGAGACCTTAAAGATCATGCAGTTCCAACTTCCTACCACAGACAGGGCCACCGTGCTTGGACATTTTCTTGAACTTTTGCTGTCTTGGTTTCGTGTTCTGCCCGCTGCCTTCCCAAGGGTATGTTCGTTTAAAAGGACACATTCTTGAATCAGTGTGGAGACTTACACAGGGACATTCCCATGCTCACTCCGTGGTGACCACTCCATACCTTAAGAGTTCTGGTTTGTGGAAAGCTGGAAATGAAAGGGATGGAAGTTTTGGCACTCCACCCTCCGCGGGAGCAGGGAGAGACTCTTACCTTCCACGAGGGATGTCAGCAGGGTGACATTGGCAGCTTTGCGCCTTCCTGCAGGTAGATTTAGTCCAATTTTCTCTAACCTTTCCCTTAAACACCGACCCCCGTTTTTTGATTTGGCTCTGAAAAGAGAAAACAAAGAGGGAAAATAAATTTCCATGTACTTCATGTTAAAATAACCACAATCCTAATTTAAGCTTTGAGGTTTGGAAAGAAAGAAGATAAAACAATAAAAATACTGTTCCTTAATGTACCACACACCAGAATTTCTCATCTCTTTTTATCTGAGAGGTAAGAGCTGGTGCTGAACACAGATCCTGGGGCTCTTGGGGCAGCTTACCTGCGGAGGACCCCACCGAGGAGAGAGGCGTTGAGACACTCAGGGGGCGAGAGCCTCCTCTGCACCTCCCCGACCGTCACCTTGTACTTGGAGGTGGAGCTGAGAAGAGAGAGGCGGCCGGGCACGGAGCAGAAAACCTCGTTGGGATTCGTGACCCCTCCGATCAGGCCGTCTTTGTTCATGGAGAGAGTGGAGATGGTGGTGCCGTTGGCCTTCGAGGGAATGGGCACTGGAGACAAGGAAGAGGGAGAAAAGAGGAGACTGTGGCTGAGAGACCCAGACTCTCCAGGCAGCTCTTCAGCCCCCCCCAGACAGCAGCACAGGATGTCTCATTAGTTCCTTATTTTCCTCAATGAGAGAAGCGAGGTGGGGTGATGAAACTGAACTAAATGAAGGTTAAAGGAAAGGAAGAAGCCTGGACGCTGCCCTCGCCTGCGTTCCCACACCTCCCAGTAATTAAAGCCACGGTTTGGGCTGGTCTTCTGGAAGGCTGAGGATTGTCCACAGCGTCGCTGGCTGGACCTGTGACCAGCTGCCCTCCCTGTCCCCTCTGGGTGCTCCATGGAGGTGGGTGGCCAGGCAAAACGTGGCTGGTGCTGCTGGCCAGGATGCTGATTCCCTCCCGGGGTTGTGGCTGCAGCCCCGCTCTGTGCCGGCACACACTGCGTCCCACCAGGCAGGATCAACCACCTGAGCCTCCATTCCCTGCCCCAAACTTGGGAGCTGCTGGGCTGGCCAAGAGCTGTGCTTCCACTATGTGCCCACAGGAACCAGGGCAGAGAGTTTCTTTGCCTTCAGCTCTGGGATTAGCCCCACAACAAGCCGCAGCCCTAAACTTTCATCATCCCTGGCTTAAAGGAAGCTTGAGAAGATCAAACCCAATTAATCCAGCACAAACTTCCCTTTGCTTAATGGGCAAAAGTCAATTAACACAAGGTTAGGCAGGCATTGATGACTGCAGCGTCACATTGGGCCTACGGCATCACACCGGGGCAAAGGGGCTCAGTTTTCCCATTTGTCATTCCATAAGAAACATCCTTAGACGCAATAAAGGTTTATAAGTTAAAACTGTGGCTGAGATTTGTGCCAAATCTCTTTGGCTTTTATGCTCTGAAATTAATAACCAATTTAACTCAGGGGAAAAAAAGCAGGTTTGAAAGAATCCAAAGATCATTTCAGCCCTGGCATTGTTTGTGGTTCCTCAGGAATGACTGTTCCACAGTCAGATGGTTCCTGCAAGTAACACAGCAGCAAATGCCATGTCTTATGAAGGAAATGCACATGCCCAAAATGAAACAGAAGCCCCAGGATTAATCGGGGAGGGTACACGGACTGGACCTACGAGGGGGCACTTACAATTGGCATATTGTAAATCCAGCTCAACGACTTGCTAGCATGGCAATAAAAATCAGCACATGCTACATAAAAATGACTCCTGTTTTAAGACTAAGGGATGAATAGAAAGGAGCTGAAGGACATGGAGTTTCTTCCCAGCACAAAACTTGCACAAAGTCAGGGAGCAAAGGGCAGGATGCACCAGTGCCCTGCTGGAGCCGGCAGCTGCGGTCGGTGTTTGCCATGACTGAGGTTGGTTCAGGGCAGAAAAAAACACAGGAACATCCCCATGAGATGTAGGAAACCAGAACTATTTCCAGGAAGGAGCAACTTCAAAGCTTTCTTCCACAGTCCCAGAACAGGTTAGGTTAGTCTCTAGGGGATCCCTTAAAATCAAAAGTCAGAGCGTGGTTTGCAAATATCCGTGCAGCGCTGCTGAGGCGTGCGGCCCTGCAGGGTCCCAGCGACGGGGTTCTGCTGCAGAAAGGCCAGCCCCAAACCAGACCCCCTTGGGGAGCAGGTGTTGCTTGTAGTATCGTGTGAAGAGCTGTGCATAATTGATGCGCTCTGTGATCTGGATTATATTTGGGTACATCTGTGCATGCCTGCGATCGTGCCGTGGCTGCATTCAAGCCGCATGCGTGGCCGGGGACCTGCGCACACCCGAGGGACAGCAGAGCCATGCAGGGAGAGGGATCGTGCCTCACCACACATCCATGGGACACGGCATCTGGGGAGGAGGCAAACCCAGCTGGCACCAGTGTGATTTAACACCGGAGCCTGTGGAAAACTGGGCAGGAGAAGGGTTGGATACAGCTCTGTATTTGCCAGTTGCCCCACAGGCAGTGACAGGGAGGCAGGGATGACGTCGATGTGCAGCATGGAGACACAACACTTGGGAAACACGTGCTGGAGATTTTAGGAATGATGCTACTGTCAGAAACAAAGCCCTGGGAAAGCTGTGCCCCGGAGCCAGCTGCTGTGAAGGGTAAAGCCTGGCACAGCTGGGTCAGCCCAGCTCTGTGCCACGAGCAAACCAGGCAGGCACCGGCACTGAGTGTGGATATTGGCATTGCTCTTCTGCCTCAAGGCCTCAGCCAAGGCCACAGCCCCGTCACTTTGGGCACGTGCAGGTGTAGGACAGGACGCCTGTGTCACACAGAGCTTGGTGCCCTCACGGGACACACGGGGTGCGAGGGAGGGATGGAGCAGGTGGCAGCACTGGGAACTGAGCCCGGAGTCCTGTAGCAGTGCTTCATCCGTTAGACAGCGTTGCCTCAATACAACAAGAATAAACAAAGCCACATTCGCCATTAATCATGAATTATTGTTATTGAGCCTCACCTGCTGCTGTTTGCCTGGTCTGATCTGCAGCTTGTTTGCCCATAAACATGCTGCAGGAGGGAGACAAGCTACCATTAAAGCCTGACAGCTTTGTTTCCTTGGCTTTTGGGGAACCAAAATTGTCTCTTGTCATCTGAGTAAACCAAAAGTCCCCCTCGATCTTCAGTTGCTGCTTTCCTGCTCCCGCAAGCAGCAGGTGATCGGAGCACCTGAGCCAGCCTGCAGACAAGAAGGAAGCATGAGAGCGGTGCGGGCGCCCAGCACGCGGCCGACAGCCCAACGCCCCGGCGCCGACCCCCTGCGCCCTTCCGAGCCCAGCCGGGAAGCGCTCGGTGCCGCTCCCACAGCCTCGTGCCAACGGCTCATCCCGGCTGCGGTGCAGAGAAACGACCCTCTGGAGTGGAGACGGGGTCTGTACGTCGAGGTTTGAGGCACTGAACAGCCCCAGCGTGAGTGGGGGGCCTGCGGTGTCACTGTGCCCGAGCAGCCGGGCACAACAAGGACCTGAGACCCATGTGGTGCTTTGCAGCCGGGGGTAGAAATGTCACCTCACGTCACTGCACTCCTCACCCCTTCTGAGGTCCTCCAGGATCAGCCTCAGGAGACACCCGTTTGCGGTGTGGGAGGCGGACATCACCTTTCCCACAGTGACCCGGCTCTCCCCCTGCTCGTCCCCCTGGCAGGGGCTTGGGCAGGCTCAGGTCCTACTCCTGACCACGGGGGACGGGCTTCTCAGCAGAAACCCATCCCAGAGGTGCTCGTGCACAGAGTGACAGACCAACACGCTACAAACGCTGATGAGGGAAGGGCTGGATGCTGGTGTCCAACCAAGTGCCCCTCCAGCCCTGCCTGATGAGTGGGACGGGGTACCCCTGGGTCACCCCAGCCCACCCCAGGAAGCTATAAATGGCAGGGTGCAAGTGGGAGTTTGGGTTGATTCAGCCAAAGAAAGGGGAAGAAGGAGACCTCAGACTTTTAGCAACTGCTCAGAGCACTCCTGGGGAGTGCATGGTCCTCTTCTCCTTGTTATCTAGTCTTATTATTTATCAATTATTATTTATTGAGGCTTGGTTGCTTCACTCAGTCCCCCTAAAGTTTTTTTGCTCTTTTCTTAAACTTCCTGGCATTCCTGAGAGGGTTTTTCCCATGGAAGTGTTGTTTATTCAGATTAATCCTGCTACTTCTAAATCAGCAAATCCAGGTGAGCTTGGCTGCAGATTTCACAAACTTAAACCCCTGTGAAGCATTTTGACCTGCCCTGGGGATGCTGCAGGTGGGCTGGACACAGGTAAGCAGTGGCACAGGTCAGAGGGGTCAGATCTGAAAGGGAAAACAGATTTTGGAGTAAGGTTAGGCTGGCAGACCTCAGAGGGCTTCACGCCTTGCTGATCATCAGCCCGGTGCTGGTACAGCACCAGCCACCATTAACTCACTCCTGACTCAAGCCAGCTCCTCAGTGCAGCTGGGAAAAATTGAGGCACAGAGCAAGATAAATGATTTACCAAAGCTCAGGTACGTGGGCGTGATCTGTGTGTGCGCAATTCCAGTCTGTGGGAATGCCTTTCTGAGCAATCCAGGCTTCAGCTATTGCCCAAGTGTTGGGAAGTGCTGTGCTGCCGGCTGATGATGTACAGCCTCTGGTTTTACAGCTCCGGATTTTCTGTAGGAAGCTGTGAAATTGAGCTGTTTGTCACCACATAGTCTGGGCTCGTGGTGCTGTGGCAGAACGGCAGCGTGGCAGTAACAGGCGTAGGGCAGCAGCTTGCTGAGTGTGGGAAGGGAAATGATCCTCATTTCTTCTGTACACCTCACAGGAAGCGTTTCCATCAGACTCAGCCTCTCACTGCTGCCTTGAACCTCACCTCAAGGGCAGTTTGATTGCCCCTTGCAATCCATCATATTCCAGGTGTATGCGAGCAGCAGTGGAGAGACCCAAATTCCCATGCGAGTCATTTGCCCCTGTGCTTGCAGGAGGTACACTCAGCTTCACCTTTCCTGCGAACCACGAGGTTTGTGATCTCCCGTCAGAGGTGCCTTTTTGTGTTGAGTCAGCTCTGGTTTGTCTTTTAAACACACCCTGGTGTAACTGTCAGGTGATGAACTCACACAACTCCATTTGCCGTGGCTCAAAAAATCCTGATGCAGAGAGAGAGTGATTTCAAACAAGTCCTGGTGTCCAAAAACACCAAAGGCTTCGTGCCTTGACTTCCCTGAGCTGGAGAACACCTTGCCTGCCTGGGGTTATCTCCTTGTGTCTGGCACAGCCAGCATGGAATTGTCTTATGATGCAGGACAAGTCACTATCCCAGTTTGGGCTTGACTGTCTCCAGCAACAAATTGCAGATAATAATATAATAATGTCTACCTGGGAGGGATGCCGTGGTACCCAATTAAAACTTGCCAAGTAATCTCTGGTGAGAGATTTCTCCAGGTGAGAAGTCCTTGGGTGTTGAATGTAGCCAGGAGGAGTTGGTCCAGCGCCTGAGCACAGGATGTGATGATGCCCCTGGGAGCAGACAGGCAATGGAAAGGCAATTCCCATGAACAACAGGAGGTCCCGATAGCTCCAGCGGTGCTGCGGGTGGGATGGGATGTCACAGCCTTGTCTCCCTGAGGGTTTTTCAGGAGACAGCTGGGAGAAAGATAAAAACACGGCTGAATGGATTGCTCGGCTGTGAATCCTGTGAATGGAGTGAGGAGCCTCAGGCCCAAAAGTGTCCCAAAAGAAAGCACAAAGTTTCTGCCACTTCTGTTCTGGCTTGCAGAGGTGCATCCCTTGGCTTTTAAGTTCGAGGTAAAAAGAAGGAGCAAAACAAACCCATTCTTCAAAGGCTTTTACCTAGAAAACCTTGGAGAATTTCCTGCTTTTCCCCAGTGAAATCGAGCACGAACCGATCCGCAGCCCTGCGCCTCTGCTTCCTCATCCTCCCTCTCCCGCACGGTCCGGGCTGAGGATGTTCCATCCCTTAGCTCCTGCATTCCTTCTCCTTCCTCCTCTTTGCTCACCAAAACTGTGGCTGAAATTACCATTGTGATTCCTGGAAATGGGCACTTTGATATGCAAAAATTCGGCGAAAAAGGTGCATCTGTAGCCCGGCTCAGTCTTCGGTGCGGGGATTGCCGGGAGCTGCGGGAGCCGCTGTCCGTGCTCGGGGGCTGGCAGCAAACCATCGACTTTTGGGTCTAAATGAAAAGAAACTTTGCCTACAAAATGAGAAAAATACGAAGTGCCGACTCATTTCCATAGGAGAAATGTGCTGCCTGCTTGCAAAATGATTTGTAAGCAGGAAAATTTGTGGTACTTGGGAATTGAGTTCCTTATCGTGGTGTTATTTGTTCTGTTCCATTTCCAGCTGGAGCTCGGGCTGCTGTGAGGGGAAAAACAAGTCCAGAGGGAACATGCAAATCGCTGCCCGTCTTACAAGTCTGTTTTCTTCTCTCCCCAGATACATTACAGGTAAATTCTCTTCCTCGGTAAGGCGGAATCCCTGGATATCGGAGCTTTTATTGCGACATCCCTTTAAAAGTGGGAGTGTGCTACTGTTGAGGTTGCATTTTAAAGATGTACCAGTGAATCGCCTTAGGAGACAACCTGGGACAAAGCAATCGCTCATCTTCAGGCACAACAGCGCTGTCTCCAGCCCCCCGCAAAGCCTCTCTGCCCCCGTCCCTCTCCAGGACCGTGCCCCGGTCAGCTCTGCTGCCTCGGGCATCGCTGCGGGGCAGAGACCTGAGCCGTGCTGCCCGGCTAGGGGACACCTGCACCCTCCAAACCCGCCGCAGGTGCCCAGGTTTTGCTTCCATGACTCTGCAGGTGCAGCGCTGAGAGCCCCAAACCCCCCGGGTTGTTCCCTAGACGGGGGTCCTGCTGCTCTGCCCCGCTCCGGGCCGGCAGCGGCGGGAGGCTCGGGCCGATGGATGTTTGTGTGCAGCCCCTGATGAAAGTGCTGCAGAGAGGGGAGGGATTGCTGTTGTCTTCCAGGAAGAGCTGTCAGTGAGCTCATCTAACCTTAGTTTGAATGTCTCTGATGTAAATTATAAGATGGAGATACATATATAAAAATATATCTGGATGTGGGTGTGAGCCAGGGCCAGCTGCTCCCGCCATGCCTTTAAAAGCCCTTTTTCGGGGCGGAGGTGCTGCAGAGTTCAGCTGCTCCAATTTCCTGGTGTTTCAGCAGAGAGGTATTTATTGATGGTCCAGGGAAGGAGGTCAGAGCCATCAGCTGTATTTCAAACCGCACTCTGTAATTATCCTCTCTCCCCAGAGGGGATTATACAGGTATTCCCTTTATCTCGAATGCACAACCTGAACCAAGTCCCCGTGTCAAAGAGCCTCTCTAGGAACCACCACCATCGGCCTTTTCAAACGGAAGGATGGAAAGAATCCTGGTTTTATCTGCGGGTTTTCGAGATTGCTGAGTCCTGATAGGGAAATGAATCTCGGACCCTCAGAGGAGAGCAGGGATACAACTTCAAAATATTCCCATGAGAAAGCTAATCAGGAGAGGTCCCATGCCTATGCAAAGCTCCCATATTTAATATTTTGTTTCCCATGCAAATCCATTCATCAGGTTGGGAAAGAAATATGAAGTTGCCATGTGGTATTAATTCTATTTTTCATTCTATACCTCTGTTTGACCCAGTGAAGTCCCAACCATGCATCACTGCAGGTGTCTCCTGGGGAGCTTTGGGATGGCTCGATGGGACAGGAAGGGCCAGACTCCCCCAGATCAGTGGGTACAATGCTTTGGTTATGGATGGTCCCTGCTCAGTACACTGTGCTTTGATAGGAATGGCCAGCTGATATAATATTAAAATTTACTCAGCCCCCTGTGCTCCTGCAGGACTTGGGAAGGGGATTAGTAAGTGCTTTGCAGTTGATAATTTCAGCTAATGCATTTTCCTGCTTTATCATTTAGGAATGACTCGGCCTCAAATATGCTGCTGTTCAGAAAAGTTTGTCAGTTTTTTGGAAGCTGCTCACAGTTAATTTGTGGTGAGTTCCCACATATTTCCTTTCCATGCTTCATTTCATGGAGTGGATTCTGCTGTCTGCGGAACCCTGATGTCACAGCCTGAGCAGTAACTGCAGAAACACCTCACTGGAAGGCACAAAGTATCAGTGATTAAAATGTCCCCTGAAACAGTAAAACTCAGGTGTCTGAACCTTTGAAGGGAACGAATGAAAATTATTCGGGTTCTGCTTTTGAGTGACAAAGTGTTTGGAGCTATTTCCTGTGCTGTTGGTTGGAAGCTGCCCCAATGCAGGGACTTCATTGGAGAAAGTCAGTTTAGTCTGGTAATTCACATTATTTCCCTCCCCTTGATTCTAAACTACTTTTTCTGAATCTGCAGCTACGCCCTTTCATATCCACATTAGAAAATTAACTATTTAAATTTCAGTTCAATTACTGAATAATTATTTAAAATTCAGTTCAAATTCTGCCCTTATAGAATTCATGTTTCACAGCACAAACCAAGCAGGTTTAGAAACGGGAGGCTGGAGGGCCCGAGGATTTAAACCAGAGGATTTGGGAACCCACATCACTCCATGCTGACAGCAAGGGAAGTTTCCCATCTAATGTCACCCCTGCCTGTGCTGCAGCGAGTGCTCCCGGCCTCGCACACTGCATCACTCTGCCTGTAGCATCGACCACCCCAAGTTTATTCTTTTAGGAGCACAAACACTTTGGCGCCCGGGCAAATGGGATCTTTATGTGTTTAAGCAGTTTAATCCATTTTACAATAACATGCTTGAGAAATTTTCCCTGTATTCCCTACAGATGCACCTGAATTTGTGTGGCTGGGATCTCCATAAGCTAAAAGGGGAGAACAAAGCTGCGGTGAGCGGCGGCCGATCCTGTGGAAGCCACTGCGACGCTCCTGTCAATTTGTTAAATGTATTCAGGTTGTGGAAGGGCAAAAGACCCTTCAGCAAAGATTAGACATGAATAATAATAGAAAAAATTCTTCCCTTCATACTGAGCTCGCTGCCAGCCCGCCGAGCTGGCAGGGTTTCAGTCTGGGTCTGACCGCAGCAGCGTGAATCTCTCGGTCCAGCGGCTCCTCCGGAGCTGCCGGCTTGTCCAGGGATCGCTCTGGGAACAGGCACTGCTCACCCACTGTCACAGCAAAAAGGCTTTTCCTTTTCCTTGCTCAGATGCCCTGAGTTGCTGACACCAGTGTATTGGTGGGACAAACCCTCTGAAGATGGTTTTTCAGTGGCTGCCCCGTCGTTTGCTAACTGGGATCTTGTGCTTGAAACCTCCCTGAGCACCCTCGGTCAGATCCTCTGCTCGCACTTCTCCAGCCCTGGGATGGTGGCTCTGCTTTCTCCCATGCATGTGGCCACTTTGGGGCTCCCAGGGAGCCCTGGAGACACCACTTGCTCCCTGGGACCTGTCTGACCAGTCCGGAGGGAACAGGGCCTGACCCGATCCCTCGCTCCCTGGCGCCTCGGCACTCTGGTGACTGATGCCAGATAAATGCCTGAGATAGAGGGTGAGGAGACTCAGCCCGGCTGGAATCCCAAGCACGCACGGCAGACTCTGTGATGGATTTTTAAGCCTCGAAGGTGAACCTGCTCCCAGCTCCCCTCATCCTGCTCCAAGCCCCAAGCTCCTGCCATGCTGTGTTTTGGGGTTGTTTGGGTACCTTGGGCTCGTTTCTAGCAATTCCCTCTCAGTCCCATGTGCTTCTCTGCCCTTTCCCACCAAACCACAACACTTCTCACCAAAGGGAAGGCAATACCTGGGCACGGCGGAGCTGGGCTGGGGACAGGGCAGGGAGACGAGAGCAGAGCACGCAGCAGCTCCAAGCATCACATCCACATTTGCTAATTAGTTCCTCCATTAAGAATTAAAATAAACAAACAAATGGAAGGACAGCAACAGTGAGTAATTCCTTGGATCACACAGGAAAGGGTGGGATGGTTTAGTGGTTAGAGTGCTAGTCTAGGACTTCAGAGAACCTCATTTAGGCTCTTCAAATAATTAAGAGAGATTGCAAACATTTTTTTTTCTGAGAACATGTATCTTGGAATATTATTAAACTGGGAGGAATAGTCTGTGTTTGCCTCTGCTTTGCTGCAGGTTTGGTGTGACCCTGGGCTGGAGGGACATCTGTGGGTCCCTGTGGGTCTTGCCTGTGTCTATGCTGCCATGGGTGGGTGTCCTGCGGGACCCCAGTGAGGCAGGTACCTGTGCTGTCGCACAAATTAAGATCTTGGCACCTCTTCCTTTGCAGAGACAACCACCACAGGTGTCACCTGGCCAAGGCTGCCCCACTGCCAGTCCACCTGTGGATGATGTAGCCCCTGTGGGAGCCAGGGTGGTGATGTGACAGTGGCCACCGAACTGCAAAAATGCCTCACAGCACCCAAAATGGAGGGAAAGGTGCACCAGAGCCAGCCCAGAATGTCCGTGGTGCTCACTCAGTGCTGTCCATGGAGAAGCCTGACCTGGGGTCCACCTCCCAGAGCAGAGGTGCTGCTGCTTTGGCTCAAGCCACATGCCAAAAAACAACCCAAACTGGCTTTCCTGAATCTACCCTTTAAGAGTTGGTCTTTATTTCTAACAAAGAAAAAAATTCATTTTAAAACATCTAATTAAACAGTAAGTCATGACAAGGTACATGAAACTTGGAGATAACACATGCCTGGGAGGCACTGGGGAGGTTGAGACAAAGCCCAGCGTCTCCACCAGTACCCGCGTGTGTTATCTCACATGAACACACACCTGGGCTTATCCTGGTGCAATTATAGGACATTAAAAATATAATTTTAATGGAGGAATGGTGATCTGGATGCAGTTCAGAGTAAAAACTTTCTTTTAAGTTCCTCTGTTTGATTAGTAGGTGTTCCTGCCGCGCACTGTGTGCGCGCGAGGGGGAAGCGCCGGGATCAGGAGGTGTGACTGTGTTTTGAGGAACGCTGCTCTCTCTCCCGGTGTGTGCGAGGGCTTGTCAAAACTTTAAAGCATTCGTGAGCAGCGCTAAGGCAGCAAAACTTCCAGTCAAGACCCGGCTTGTCCCGAGTGAGCCCCTTTTCCTACTCAGGCAAACTACCGCCGCGGATGAAGCTGCAGAGAGCTGGGAGGGTTCCCCGGCAAGCCCAGCACCCTGCAGCTGACTGGAAGCCAAGTACCTCCACCCATGGCCCTGGACAGTCCCATAAAAGCTGTGTCTTTGCAGCCCCAGGTGTTTTACAGGATGACCTCATTTATTACCTTGCTCGTCACAGGAAATGATGTTTATCTAATCTACCATTCTTTCAGGATTTTTTTTCCTGCCACATCTGGCTTCTTACATTTCTTCCAGGTCAATTCCTCCTTGCACCAAAACAGAGGAGAAATGGCACCGCTGCCGCCGTGCCAGTGCCCCAGTCCCACCAGTCCCACCAGCTTGAGAAGCACACGGGGACACTTGGCTTCGAAACCTGGAGCTTGCGTGCAGTGGCGAGTGGATCTAAGGATCTCGGTCTTAATCTCCCTCCTCTGCCGCATTCCTTAGCAGTGACAGCTACTTCTTGCAATATTCCTGACTGTGGGCTCTGAGGCACAGCTTTCCATCTGTCTGTCCAGTATCCAGCCAAACAGGTCCACATTCCTGAGCAGAAACGCTAGCACTGCCACTCGGAGCGGCTCGAAATGGGAACAAGAACAATTTCAGATGGGGATTGGAACAAGTCACGAACATGAGGGAGGGCGGCAGCAGCCAGATCCACAAACACGAGGGACAGTGGCAGCAGCAGATCCACAAACACAAGGGACAATGGCAAGAGCCACATCCACGAACACAAGGCACAGTGGCAGGACCAGGCCCCAGCGCCTCACCACAGAGCCCGGGGACGTGCGCTGCGCTCGCCTGGGTGCCAGTGTGAGCCCACGCTGGTCACACCCTACTCTGTCTCTACTCCAGGTTGTAAAATGCCACAGCCAAAATTTGTGCCCGCGAGCGGGTGCACCGGCCCCTGTGGCTCACCCTGCTGCCGCTGCCACAGGGCCCCAGCTCACCCCGGCCCACCGCCGGCAGGACCCTGGGCTGCTCCCGCACCCCAGCGTGTCCCCAGGTGCCAGGGAAAGAGATTTCTATTTTTCTTTGTAATAAAAAGGCTCTCTCAGAAGCTTTCTGTTGATCCCAAAAGGATGTGAAAGCAATAAAACCCCTCCTTATTTTACAACCAAGCTGCAGGATTTTTGGCTACTGAGCACACGACCTAATGCTTGATTTCATAACCAGAAGGTTGCACCCTGCACCAGGAGATCGGGGCTTGCTGAGTCCCCAGTTTTATGTCTGGGGGGGTCTCACAGCCCGACCTCGATAGCTGACCTGGGCATCTAAACAGCAGGGCAGCAGGTGAATGGAGCAGAAAATGCCTGAGCTGCTGTAGACTAAAGCAGCCAGAGCCCCAGCTAAACTTTTTCAGAGCTAATTTTAATGTTTCCCAGTCTAATATCTTCCTGGTCTTACATAAATGCTTGGAAGGAAAAGTAAAATTAATAATAATAATAATAACAACAATAATAAAAACTCCAACCACAAACAAAACAACAACAAAAGAAAGACACAGAAAACAATTTCTGAAATACTTTTGAAAAAAAGAGGGATAATGAACAAACGGGAGTACAAGATATTCATAAATGCTCTGCTGCCCTATCCAGGATTTTATCAATTTAATTCCCGCACCAAATCTATCGCCCCATTTGTCACAACAGCACGAGAGGAAAACCCGTCCTCCGTTTTTCAGAGCTATCACGTCTCTCCCTGCTCTGAGTGAAATCCCAGCTCACACACTGCACCCCGCAACCAAACTGGACCCCCTCATCGGGGGTCTCCCGGTACCCCGCATCACCCGGCGCCTCCAGCCCTAGGGATCACCACGGGGATAACGAACCGGAACCAGTCCCGAGGGCAAACGGTGGAAATGGATATTTGAACGCCTGTTTCCAGCCGGAATCTGCCTCCCTGGGCTGCACCCGCCGCCGGGACGCGGCTCCCCCCGCCGCGATGCGAGCACCGTGCAGCCACCGCCGGGAATGCGGGATGGGGGTCCCGGGGCGGTTCCCCGAACACTTTCTGGGGCGAATCCCCCCTTTTCCTCTCCACTTGCTAAATTCGGGGTTACCTGCAGCCAAGGGGCCGGTGCGCTGCGGGCTCGAGAAAACACTCCGCGGGGAGAGGGTGTCAGTGCACCGCGTCTCAGAGATCCCCACAAAACCCCTGGAATTATATTAACGGCTGGAACCATGGAAGTTTATTTAAGAAGGAAAAGGAGGGAAAACACACGCAGCCAGGGATGCTCCCACACAGCGCTCCGAGGCTCCGGGCAGCATCTTCCCCGCGCCGAGCAGCGCAGCCCCGCGCCCGCGGCCGGGCCCGTCCGTGCGGGGGGACACCGGCAGTGACCCCCCTGCCGTGGGGATGGCCCCGAAACCCCGGGATACGGGAGGGGAAAGGCTGCGGGGACAGCGCGGGGCTGCGGGCTTTTCCCTCCCGTTCCGGGCTCTTCCTGACCGGGGACTTAATGCGACTCCAAGGACGGGAGTTAAAAGGGAGATCTGGGGATTTGGGGCAGGTGGTTAATATTTTGTTGAACCAGGACAACAGTATGTCGGCAACTAATTAGGCGAGATATATCTGTTTTCACACGCACAGATTTCTATCACGTTTCTGTCCGACGGCCATTCCGTCAGGAATTGCAGGATTAATCGGTATTTGGGATCTCGGTGCGATTTAGGACAAAACTGCGCTTTTTAGGGTTTACCCTCCCTCCCTTCAGAGAGGGGGTCCTCGAGCCCTGCTGCCCAGCCGCTCCCTCCGGCACTTTCTGCCCGGGACCCGCCGGGAGCTGCCTCAGACTGTTTTAATTTAATTTTATTTTTCCTGGGGTGTCATTCGCCCGCAGGGGCCCGGGCTCGGCTCTGGCCCCGCTGAGGCTCCAGAACACAGCTCAGAGCTGACAGAGCCAGCGGAGTGAGAACGACCACATTTTATATATTCCAAAAAAATTAAATAAAGCCGAATGTAAAGGAATTTGTTCCCCGGGCCGAGTGGAGGGCAGAGGCGTTTGATCCGGGATTCTCGGCTGCAGCTTTCATAATTACTCAGATTTCTTTTGAGCTAAATTTGCCCGTTTGGGAGCTTCCAGGGGCAGGGAAAAGGGAGCGTGGCCATCGGCTGCCGTCCCCGTTCTCCCGAGCCCCGACAGCGGGGTGGGATGACGGAGCGGTGCCAGGACAGAGCCCCCGCTGCTGCCGCCGCTTCAAGGAACCCCCGGTGGCTCCGTCCCGCCGCTTCCAGTGTGGCTGCCCAATTCCCCCCACAAACACACTCTTGGCTTTGGATTTATCGATTTCTCCAGCAAATTCGGAGCTTCGAGCTCCAAACACAGGAATAATAATAGAAAAAAATTAGAATAATAAAAAAGAAGGCAAAAAATTGTAAGGAAAAAATATATTAATATTTTAAAAAAAATTTAAAAACCAACCAAACGAGAACGGGCGCGGGAAGAGCAAGTGTCCGTGGGCACAGGGGCTGCGGTCGACCTCTTAGCACCATTCCCGCCTTCAGCCAGAGATATTTTAATTTTACTTTTCCTTTCCTTTTTCTTTTTTTT
>VZTI01000469.1:0-37578 GCA_013397865.1 Struthidea cinerea | reverse complement strand
GTGGTGCCCCCGGGCCCGCCGCGCTGGAGCCCTGGCCGTGCCCGGCGCCCGGTGCCCGCCTGAGCTCGCCGAGGAGCCGCCGAGGAGCCGCCTCACTTCGCCATGCGCCCCTGGTACGTACCCGCCGGCGGCACGGGCCGCCGCCGCCTCCCGCGGGGCCCGGGCCCGGCCCCGGGGGCTCCGTGCCGGGCAGGTGTGGGGGCTGGGGGGCTGGGGTGGCGGAAAGTTTCCTCAAGGACCTGTTGGCTGAACGGGCGCGGGTTTACATCTCCCCCCCATGAAGTTTTCCTCCCGTGTCTGTTCCTGCTCTGCTGCGGACGGTTGAGTGCAATTCTTCGAGGTGTAACAAGCTCGGAGTGCTTGAGGAGCGCTGGTGGATCTGGCTGTAGCATCATTCCCTGTAACAGCATTCCCTTTGGATTCTTCAGAACTGGCAGATTTAATACCGTTTAGTACCTAATGATGCTTCATTGCTCCCTTAAAATAGACTATTTATTACCTGTGAAATAATTAATGTTCTCCTACCGCATCACCTAGAGATAATTTACATTTAATTAGCATATGAGGCTATTAAATAGCCTTTGGCGTTAGAAAGGCAGAGAAGTTTGGTGATCCCTGCCCCGTGGAGCAAAACAAGAAGCAAACCAAGGCGTTAGCTCCCAGTTTCCCAGCGTTGCTGTGCTCTCGTTTCTCTGTTTCTGGCTGGCACCAGCCAGCACGGACGTGCCTGCGATGACATCGCCGGGCAGATGTGCAGGGGTTGTCAGTGCCTGTGTTATCCTCGCGCTGCTGCCTGGGTGTCCAGTCCTCAGGCGTACTTGAAACTGAAATTTCCCAAATGCCTGTTTGGAATCCAGTGGACAGCCGCTGTGATATCAGATGAAAAATGGGGTCTGGAGGAGAAAACCACAAGGGACAGGCCCCCTCCACTCAGCACTGGGAGCTGTGCCACTACAGATTTCATTTTGGTATCAGACATTGATAGTTCCTTAGCAACAGCTGGACTAATCACAGTAGATAAGCCATTCCTTTTCCTCCACAAATGCTCTGTTCACTTTGCACTCTCACTGGATCTGTGCAGGAACATTTCAATTGCCATGGGACGTTTTGTGTTTCATACCCTATGTGTTTCTAGAACCCCGCCGCTGCCCACAAAGGCCATGGAGAAGAGGTTGGAAGCCAAGTGCAGCATCAGCGCCCAGTTCCTGTCACGATACTGCCTGGGAAAAGCTGCGAGGGAGCTGGGAATTCTGCAGCTGTTCTACCTGTGCACTTGTCTGTGTGCCTTGTGCTCCTCTGCAGGTGACTCTTCTGTTCTCTCTGGGACTGGGTGTATGGTTTTTTATGGTATTTATCCCTCTTACTTGTTTAAAATACTCTGAGAGAAAAGTGAAATGATTTGCTGGTAGACACTGTAGGGTTGTTTTTTTATTGGTTTCCTTTTTAATTGATTTTTTTAAACTAACAAACCAAAGCCATTGTTTTTTTTAAACTAAACAAAACACCACCCTTAGCAGTTACTAAATGAGCTCTCAAAAGCTTGTGTCTCAGAGAGAGCTTTTTCTGACCTTAATTCTTGACAAAATGAACAAGTGATAATCTGGAAAATAATTTAATTTAAGGAAAGCAACCTGGAAAGGCAGGAATGTTTTTTAGCCCTAAGATGTTTAACACTCTCCCCAAGAGCAGTTTGTCAGAAGTCTTTTATTTGCCTACAGGCAATGGTTATGTTTGTTTTTTTCATTTCCTGTTCAAACTTGAGTAACCAACCTCCTGCTCGAGTAAATAACCAAGTTAGTGGCTTGGATGGAAGTTTTCCTCTAATGGGTTGTGTGGTGTTTGGTTTGGGAAGGGGCTGGTTTGCTTTGTTTCCGAGTTATGTGGACGTGTTCTTCAGGCAGCTGCAGCGTCCCTGTTGTGTTACTGGACCTTCCTAGATAGTTCCTAGTGGCAAATTGATTAAGCTAATGAGCTGTGTGACCTTAATCAGCTAATTTAGACCCTGGAAAAACATGTTTGTATTCCTTGTCCCAGCAAAGGGTTGCGTGTTTGAATGGTGCGTTTCCTTGTCAACTGGGCTTCCTGCGTGCGTTTCCTGGCTTTAATAATTTCTTGGAAGTTTAGAGTTACAGCTCCTATGAGACTCCTAGAGGGTGTTCTAGACAGTGTTGGTTGTTTAAGGGCTGCTCTGCTTGGAAGAGTTAAAGCCAGGATTCATAGAGTCGTTAAGGTTAGAATGGTGCAGGTCTGAGATCATCAAGTCTAACCATTAAATGAGTGAAAATTCCATTAAATTAAGGTTGTTGCGTGTGCAGAAATAAATATAATTATATGGACATAATTACCGTGATGTAGACACTTTTTCCATTGCAGAGTTTTTGTTATTTTGGGCTTGTTTGTGTCACTCAGGCAGCGGAGTTTGTGAAGCTGAGGAGGAGTTATGGCTGCCTAGAAATGAGCGTGGTCATGTGGAGTTACGCAAGGGGGACTGTGTTGACACAACTGACTGACGTGTGGCAGGTTTAAAAAGTCCACGGAGTCAAGTCTTTAATCATTAATCTGCTATCAGGCAGGATTAACTGCCCGGGCAAGTCTGTGAACCTGAGGTTATTAATAGAATCTGTTCCTGTGTGTTCCACTCCCCTGCTGCTCAGCAAAGCTGTGAGCTGCATCCCTGGGACAGGAACTCCTGAGTTCTTGGGAAGAGCAGTTTTCTCCACTGATGTGACAAAAACAATATGGAAAAGTGACTAAGCACACCCACTGTGCAGGTGTCTTGTGACTTGTGTGGTGCTGAGCTTAGGAGGGAGCTCATCCTCAGGAATGTTCCTGCTTTCCACAGATGAAATACAAGTGTAGACTCTGTTTTCTCCTGGGGCACTTAGAGCTGTCTGAATGTCTGATGCCCACCAAAGGCCATGGAACTTGAAAATGAGAAGTGAAAATCAGTATGTCTCTGTGGAAAATTCACATCTGGAATGCTAAGCTGGCATGCTGGGAGTTGCCTGTTCACTTCTGTCATTCCTGAGAATTATCTGAGTTTTAAGCTGTCCATGTACAGCAATTCAGAAAAACATACTGGCTAATTTCAAATAAACTTGTCCCGGGTGGGCATTAGCAGAGTTCTAGAAATGAAATGTGGCCAAAATATTATTCAAATCTTGCTTTAGCAGTGTGTTAAAAGAGAAGCAGAATGCTCTCAGCATGGTAGTGTTGTGTCATCTGGGCTAAGTCATGGCTCTGACATTCTGGGGAGTCAGGCTTTACATTTGAGATGAATAAATATAATACTTGTGTTCTGAAGTGATTTGTCACAAGGGTATCTTCCCTGGGAAGATTTTTCTCTTAAATGTCCCCCATTCCGTGTGTGCCCCAGTTCTAAGCCTGGTACTGGAAAGTGCTGCTGAATTTCACTGCTTCTGTATCAAGCCTTAATTTGAGTGGTATGTGTGAGCCAGGGCTGACATATGAGGAGAGATGGATGAGCAGTGGTTGAGGAGGAGGAAGGATTTTAGGAATGTGGGAAGCAGCACATTTCCCTCATCCACAGGATATATTAGGGACAGTGATTCACCTTTAACAGAAAGGGAGTTTTATAGGCAAAACGTAAGTCTGAGTGGATAAGATCCTGTTGAAATTCACAGGAATGGTGTAATTCTTCCATTTGTTATTGTTTTTCCAAGTCTGGAGAGAGTGTGTGTGTGTACACGTGGGTATGGTGTGTACACACGTTCCATGCTCTGTTCTAATTCCAGACCCATCAGGTTGGTGCCAGGTGCTTGTCCCTGCCTGTGACAGTGGTGTCAAGGACTGGCTGTCCAGGCATTTCAGGTGTGATGAGGTTGGCTGTTGCCCTGGGCACACAGATTCCCTGTCTGCTCTCTCTCCAAGGAAGTGCTGTGTGTTGATGAGGTGTGACAAGGGTGCTGAGGATTTTAAAGGTGCTGATGTCAACTTCTCTTGCTGTTGAACATTTGCAGAGTTTCTTTTACACTTTTCGTTGCTCGAGTGAGGAGCTTCTTCCCCTCCTGCACGGTGTTGGGTTCAGACATCCACAGGGAGCTCTGTTCCCCATGACTTGGTCACTAATCTCGAGTTAGTTTTTGATCAGGATATTGTAATTTAAATTCAGACTTTATTTTAATGGAGAAAAATGTTTCCCATTTGTGTTGTGTTCAAGAACTCCATTCTTGACAGGGAGGGAGCCAGATCTGGAGCATGTTCTCCAGCTGCACAGCACCCAGTCCAGCAACACTGTTTGTAAAGTAATCTTCCAATGACCTATTATCACTTGGATGCTGAACACAGCACAGTGTAACAGTCCCATAGGTCATTAGGCTATTTTTAGGGAGTCCTTAATCTGCAGAGCTCTGAATTTTGGAAGCCTTTAATCCATTGATCCCTGCAAGCACTCAAAATTTTCATGCTAAGAAAAAAAGAAATCCATATGCAAAGCAGTTGCTGCTTTACTGCAGAGCTGAGACCTGATGTGACTTGACTCTTAACAGAAATTATGTCAAATGTTTGAGGGTTTTTAATGAACAACACTATGGCAGGGTGGGTGGCAAGGCTTTGCCTTGCAGACCCCTTTTCTAGAAGCTGTTGACAACTTCCCAAGTGGAGCAAATTCAGTCAGAATAAGCAATTGATGTCAAATATCAGCGCAGAGGAGTCAAAAATGCTTCTGTACTATGCACCAAGCCAGTGTCACTGTTTGCAGTGTTTTTCCTTCTAGGCAGACTATGGGCAGAGAGGCAAGGCCATTACGGGTTAGAGTAAGGAACTGCACTTGGGATTTTGGGATTCAGTTTCTGGCTCTGAACTTGCTCTGTGACCTTGGGCTCGCTGCTCAGTCTGGGCATTATGGGCTCCTCTGAAACAGGAGCATTTCTGTCTTCACTTCTGCTGCTGTAGATGGCTTTAGCTCCATGCCTGTTGGAAAGGGTGGTGGTGGCTTAGGTAGGAGGAGCAGATTGTTCCTTAAAATCTTGTGTAAGTACTGGATACTGAGGCCAGGTAGAGATTCTGATAAGTCAGCTTTACTTTCCCATGTGCTCTCTCCTGCATTACTCCAGTGCCCCAAATTCATCTTGACTGTAGTGATGAAATCTATTATCCAGTGCTTTAAAGGATTGAGAATTGTCTGTTTGTCTTCCCTCCTCTTTCCCAGATGCAAACTGGAATGGATCTAAATGTGAGCTGGGGAAGATCCTGCTTGGCAGCCGTCTGAGATCGTGGGTAGGTCACCATTTGCAGCTTCTGGAAGGGTTCCATACTCTGAGCTCCTGTCAGACCACTTGCTGCCAACGCCCCACCTGTGATGCCTTTTGGTTCTTGGAAAATATGTGCATCCAGGTGAATTGCACTGTGCCTGGCATGTGTCAGGCCAACAAGACTGGCTTTTCGGATTCTGTTTTGGTGTTTTTAAAGAAATCAAAAAGCACAGAGCACTTGTTAAACTTTCATATGGAAGGTGGCGTGAAGACTTGGAATCACAAGTGGTTGGACTGGGACATCCCTGTCCAGAGGAAAAAAAGACTGCGGAGATCATTCCAGAAGTGGAGGCTGGCAGGTAACAGGGTGCAGCTCCTGAGAAGGGATCTGGCGGAGAGCTCCAGAAGCAGCCGAAGCGAAGCCGAGCGCTTGAAGGATCGGGTCCTGAGGCACTTAGTGGCAGACAGAGCTGCTCCTGAGAAAGAAAATCAAAAGCAAGACCTGCTGAAAAATGGACAGAATTCTGGAGAGCAGAACACCAGAAGCCCACTCTCTCCTAAGAGCGGTCATGTGAACAGGTCACAGGATGCCGACGGTGACTTGCCCCAGGTAAGTGGTTGCTGGGGCTGGAGTGGGGCTGTCTGGGACAGCTGTCCCCCTCCTCAGTCTGGCTTTAGGTAGATTTTGACTTGGAACTGCCCACGTGACGGGATACCTTTTCGGGCTACCAGTTTGCAGCCTCCTATCAGCAAGGCAAGGCCAGCGGTTTGGGGTTTTGTTTGGGTTTTGGGGTAGGTTTTTCCCCCCTTTTCTTAGCTGTGATAAACTATCTTTAAGTGGGAAGGTGAGGCAGGATGGAGTCCATGATAATGCTTATCCTCTGTATAATCACACAGTGTGCATGCCAGATGAGAAGGAAAGGTGATACGTCAGGTGGGAATTGTCTGGGAGCTGAAAACTGTTACCTGTAGAAGTACTTTTTTAGATCCACACCATAAAATAAGCTGTTTTGATTTAAATGCTGAATCAAGGCAGTTAAATACATTATTTTATAGAGTCATGCATAGAGCTCCCAGTGTACTTCAATGTCAATCTGCTTGCTTGAGTTGGCATCTTAATGCCAAATGTTCTCTTTTTGAAGAGTGCTCCAGTTTCTCAAATCCACCAAAGCTTACCTTGGCACTGGGTGAATGAAATCAGTTTAGACTCTACTCCAAACACATAGAGTGTTAAGCCAGTAAATCTTGATGTTACAAAGAATTTGGCACATGTGAATTAAGTGGTGTTTGTATTTTTACATCTGCAAATAATTTTTTGAGCCTTATCTCAAAAATGCTTGTGCACTCGTGATGGAGAAATACAATTCTGCTTTGCGAAACTGTTCCTGAAATAGCTTTTGCCATGTTTCAGGGATTTGGCACTGTACAAAACTGGTGCCTCTGGTTCTGGAAATGACTGGATTTTTCTCCTTGTGTATTCAAATCCTGGTTGCAGGTAGGGCTGTGACTGCCCAAGCCACCACCCTGGAGCAGGATGTGGCGAGCAGCCAAGGGACGCTGCCGAGAGCTCCTGGGGCAGCCAGGGTGACGTGTGTGAAACCAGGCACTAAAACCTGACAAATGTTTGATTTTCCAGGCCCCCCCCCAGCATTTGGGGCTGACTCAAGCTCAGCTTTCTCTTTCCCCTGCAATGCTGCAGCATTTCCACCCTCCCTGTTCTTTCCTCCTCCTAGCAGTTGAGCTGAGCTCAGTGACCCCATTCTCTCAGCTGTCACACGTGTGAGGAGATGTCTTTGCAGCCACTCTTAAATGTCTTCTCTTGCTCTTGGGGAACAGCTTTTACGTCTCCCTGCTTGTTTGCTTTCCAGGTTATCCTGCTATTACTGTGCAGTGTGTGTCTAGTAAACTGGTTGCAAATATTAAATTACAGTGATTAATCAGCTTCTGAATGTTGCTAAGCATCCAGGATTTCCTGTCTTTAGGAAGTGCTCCCATTGTCATTAACGTGCACTGTTGGATGTGTGCTGGGGATAGGTTTTTACTCTCCTTGATGATTTTTTTGCTAATAAGAAAGTCCATGACTCTTAACGAAGTGCAAGTTCATCAAAATAAAAACTTCTTACTAAAATACAGTGCCGTGATGGAATTCCTGGCAGTCACATTTTGGAGGTTTAGGATGGAGTTTTTGAGAAGAAGGAAGAATTAAAATATCCACCTGGGCTAATTCGGGGATTATTGAACCATCCAACTTTACCTGCAAAATGCAAAGCCAGCTCTGCAGCTGTCCTTGCACTTCAAATCCAAGAGGAGTTCAATGTGAGCCAAGGATACAACATTGGAGGCTGTGTTCCTGGGACATGGCCAGACCTTCCAGGAGGGAGATATTCCAAGTTGGGTTGGTTATGGACCGAAATAAAGTTACACACGTGCTGAAATCAGTAGAGTTTCACCTGGGCTACCTTTGGCCCAATCCATGGAACACATGGCTTGTTTAATAGTGTTCTTTAGGTTGGAATAGGGTTGGAAGGTGGGGACAGTACGGGATCATACTGGCTCTTCATACCTGAGAGCATCAAACACCTGAAGTAGGAAAGGACATTGGAAATCAAAGTGCTTTTTCTCCTCTGCTGCTGAGCACTGAATGTGTGGAAGGCAAATCTTTTCCTTTGCTCTTGCAGGCTCAGAGAGAAGGAAAGTGACAGTTTTGGGAAAACATTGCCTCTGTGGCAATTTTCCTCTTGCAGCTCTGGTGGCTCCACAGCCATCTGCAATGGCGTTTGCTAATGTGCAGTGAGCATTAACTTCTGGTTTTACTGTATCCATGCTATGGAGCCAGGATAAACCACAGTGCATCCTGCTCATCAGCCCTTGACTAAGGAAGGGAGATTAGTACTTTTTCGTTAAAGTGAGTGACATTTTCCAGGCACCAGTTTTTTTCTGTCTCGTCGTAGAATTCCTTGTCAATTTTAAAATATAGCAGCACATTTAATAGCCAGTCAGGAGAAGCATTTAAGTGCAGCACTGCTGATGAACGGGGCTGCTGCAGCACTGCAGCAGCTCTGCAGGCATACTGGGAGAGGCTGGAGCAGGAGTGTTGCAACAGAGCCAGAGAACTCATTCCTGCCCTTACATCAAGCCCACTGTTTGGCTGTTGCTGTCCCACTTCCTGCAAGTGCTGGGTGCTTTTCATCCACAAGGAACAAGGAAATGTCTCTCTTTACCACCAGCACTAAATCTGTAATGGTTTGTGACATTACTGCATTTTAGTGTCTTAAGAGTCTTCACAGATGTGGCACTTACTGCAGACAGCAAGGACACCATCTCAGCTGAAAAGAGCCCATTTTGTAAATTCAGACCAGGTCTATTTAAATTAAAAAATAAAAGAAAATTCCAGGAGAGAGGTATTTTTCTCCCAAGTAACTTGAGCTCAGTGTGGATTCTGATGCACAGGGCTGCTCTAGTCCCTCTAACAGACATGGGTCTCTCAGACAAGGACACTGGGTTATTTGTCTCAGGCCAAAGGCATTTAGGGGTCGAAATCAAAATTGTCTGAGGCTCCTGTGTTGACTCAGGCCAATGTGTCACTTCTCTCTATTTTCTAAGCTAATAAGATAGGACAGCTGGCAAACTTCTAGTCTCCTTGTCATTTATGCCCAAGAATGAAATAATCTGTTCTTTGCTTTAAAGAATTCAGAGTTATGAAGCAAAGATAAGAAATGTCTCAGCTTGCAAGCATTAGAGGCATTTTTGACTGTTATGTTGCCCCAGGCAAAGCTTATCTAATTCAAGCTCTCCACAGACATTTGGCTGTCAATTCATCCTGAAGACTTTTGGAAGGAAGAGGATCTCTCTTAACTGTAAAGTGGAGGTTTTTTGGGAATTAAAAGTGAGTCAAGAAAGCATTCGGCTCACTGGAAATATTACCAAGTGGGGACTCTGCTGTGGCCAGCAGGTGAATGTGGATCTCCTGTGTGTTTGTGACTCTCGTTCTTGTGACCCTTCTGGGCTGATTCTTGAAAAGCAACAAGTGGTTTCCCATAGTGGTAGGAAATGGAAACGTTCTGCTCCTGTGCCTTTCCTAAAGTGTCTGGCTCACTTGAGTTCCTGCCTGGCTGTTCCCCTCCTTCTCCTGCCAGCATTTCAAACTTTATCTCGAGAAAAGGGAGTCAGTACCCTTTGCAGTTGTCAGTGGGTGGAAGATGATACAGCGTGGGACATCCAGCTGTCCTGAGGCAACTGATGAAGGAAGAGCAGCATGCCAGATTTTTCCTGCATGGATTCCGAAGAATCCATAGTTCTGTTTAAGTAAGCCCATTAGCAAGTAACCACATAAAGGAAGACCCCTTATATCTGTAACACCAACAAATAGTGCTTGATTCTTTGGTCCATAAAACTCAGATATTAACCAAACAGTTGTTTTACATTCTGTGAGCAAAAGTGAGCTGAGATATGGTGAGAGGAAATGATTTGCCCAAGGCTGAAACAAAAGCCTTGCAGAGAAGCCTTCAGTGCCTTCACTGCTGCTGCTGGCTTGGCTGGTTGTTCAGTGTGGGCAGCACAGCTTTATTTTTACAACCAACACGTAGTGTTTTCTAAAGCCCAGACCATTTACTGAGAAGGATGTTGTCCACCGTGGTCTGGAGTGTTTTCCCAGTTCTTGTTTCCTGGACTGAATGCCAACAGCGTGGTCTAAAAGCTTGAGTATATTTCCTCCAATATGAGCTTTTAATCATTCCTCTGATGGGGAATTCAGCTCCAAAGCAGTTTCGGAGTCAAAGATGGTAAATTGCTCCATTTAAAATATTTAGCAGATGTTCTCAAAATAGTTAGCTAAAAAAAAATGTGCTACACACATGGACTTCGTCGTGGAGGTGAAATTGTCAGGAGTATGGCGTGGTAGGCTAGGAACTGGAATGGGACTAGGTAAAAGGAATTTTCTGATGAAAGAAAGGAAATTGTTCCTACTGCTCTGATTATTTTCAATCAAGTGGCTCATCCTGTGTGGATGTGAGCAAACTTTGTGCCCTCCAGCTCTGCTGCCTGCCCTAGCAGCATCTCCTGGGGCAGACGTGAGGGAGCTGTGTGTGTCAGCTCGCCTTGCTTTGAAGAGTGATTCAAAAAAAATTTCCTCTTGCTGCAACAATTTAGTTATTACATAAAAATGCCAGTGCAATCTTCCTGCTTCATGCTGGCCAACTGCATGGCTTCAGGAAAAGGAAATCACAGCCAAAGTTAATGAACCCCAGTTTGTTGTCCCTGTTTTAGGGTCTGTCTTATCCCACTTTTCTGTTTTTTAGCTCCACTCTCTGCAGTTTTGAACCTGGCTCTTCTCTTATGTTTGCTACATCAACAGCCTTGGTGCTTAAATGCTGTAGCTAAATCTGGTGTTAACTGGTGTTCAGCTGTGGTAGAAGTGGCCTGTCTGCTGTGAAGGAAGAACATGGAGAAACACTTGAGAAGAGGAAGCAGAAAAAAAACCTGCTTCTGGGAAAACAAACCAGGGATTTTTCAGCCTCCCTAACTGGAGAAGGACAACTTAAAACTGACATTTCAGTGTTCAGATCAAACTCAGACAACTTTTTCCCTTACAGATCCACACAGGAACCTCTGCTCCAGAAGCATCAGTGCTGGCTACGTTCTCCAGTCCTGTGGCACAGGGCTTGACAGCTCCAGGGAAGACTGAGAAGCCTGGGCAGCCCGATGATGCCCATCCTCACTCCTCCAAGGCGTTGCCCACAGCCAGCCCCGTGCCGGTGAAAAGCACAGCGAAGGCGCAGGTGGCGACTTCCGTGCCCAGTGGAGTTCCCACGAATCGCAGTGTTCCTACAGCCCAGACCAACACTGCTGCAGCCCCAAGCACTGCTGCCACCACGCCAGGTGAGGACATGCAGGGCTCCAGCAAATGTCACCTGTTCAGGCTTTTTCAAGCCACGCAGTGTGGAAAAATAGGAGATTATTATGGTACCTTGGAGAAAACGGCGAGGTTTCTGTGTCAGCACACGTGCTGTCGGACCCTAGTGACTCCTGAGGTCTTGGGAATGGGACTTGGGCATCATAACTCTGCATGTGACCGTTGCATCTGAGAACAGCTGGAAAGTAATGGGGATATCTTAATTCCCAAAGTGAAGGCTGAGACGTGATGCGGGGCAGAGTCCTGGGAAGCATTTTTCCAGTAGCCTTGGCATGCTGCTATCTATCAAATTGAGCAGAAATCTTCATGTCTGCTCAAAAGAGGGTGTGACTGATTATTTTCTGTCCCTGAAGTGTCACTGCACAGTTCAGCCGTGGAGAACAGTGTACTTGGCTGTTAGCCCGTGCTTTGCTTTGTGTTCACACTGGTATTTCCTAAAACAGGCTGTTGAAAATGCAGAAAGGCCAAAATGCCCTTTGGCAGCTTTGTTCCCTCACCCAGGCTGTCAGCTCTCCCTGCAGGGATGGCTACGCACAGGGGATGGTGTGTACTGCTCGTGTGGTGTCTCAGAATTCAGTTAATCCAGCGTGCTGAAGTACTCACAGCTGAATTTCTTTGGAATTTAGGGTTCCTTTCCCTTACAAGGGAACAAACGGAAGGTGTAAGAGAAACACTGCATCCAGAGATGTTTTTGGCAGGAAGCTCGGCTGCTTGTGCTGACAAGTTAATGTGGTTTGTTTTTTTTTTTTTAAAGGGCTTACCCCAGCTAAAACTGGAAAATATACTTTAAACATCTTCATTGGCTTGTCTGGGAAGACTAACATAGTCAGGGCCTCCTGGTTTTGCTAACCAATGCAAAGATGATGTAAAGGGTAGTTTTTCCAAGCTACCAAGTTTTTCCAAGGTTTTTTGCCTGTTTGTCTGGGTTTTGTTTTTATTATTTCCTAATGAGGTCTGATTACTTTTTGCCTTGGAACTCTTTGCAGGTGAAAGACTGATGGAGTATTTAAAAGGGGGAGAAAAGTGGTTAATTCCAGTAGCTATTAAAATTGGAAGATAGATAAATAATAGATAATAAAGGTGGAAAAATAGCTAAATGTTTAAGGTCCTTTTTTCCCCATCCTTTTTAACTTGGATTTTTGTGCATACCTCTGAAACATTGTCTTTGACAGGGTCAAACTAAAGAAACCATATTTTCTATGCATAATTCCCAGGTGCAATAATAAAAAGACAAACATAAAGTAAATGGGAAAGGAAGAGGGGGATGAGGAGGCCGAGAGGTGTTCTTAAGAAATGTGTTCAACTTTCTAGTTATCTTAATGCTAATAAAAAGTAGAAAAATTGTGTCCCTGGCCATAGTTTTCAAGGTTACCCTGCAATCTTTAAAACCTGTCAGTTTATTTGAAGTGGAATGGCAAGAAAATTCTTGAGCAGGGGTGGAAAAGAAAATATAAATAAAAGGACTGGGTTTGTATTTTGAGCTTCCATACCCAGTGTGGCAGCTATGCAGGTTTAAAAAATTCTCTTAGCCCTCAAGCAGTTTTTCAAAAAAGAAATTCTGTGGATTCTTTATATATTTGTGAAGCTCTGGAATTGCAGTTTGGAAGCAGTAGTGTTTGTCTTGCTGTGCCATGAGCCTGCAGCCGAGTTCTCTGCCAAAAAGCTGTCAAATAAAACCCTTCCCATCCTGCTGGACCTGGGCGAAGAGACTCCCCTGTGCTGTGTGAAAGGGCCACGTTTCAGCACAGTACCTGCAAAGAGAGAGGTGACTGAGTAATTCTGGGCTTGTCTAAATTTTGTAAACCCCATTAGTGCTTTTGCATTAACAAGGAGAGCGAAACCTGAAACGGAAGGTCTGTTGAGGGACAGGATGTTTACAAAATACATCATTTGTAGCTGGGGTTTATTCCATAGACTGAAACCAAGGTGGATTTATATACATAATTTTTTTTCCTGTTCCTCTTCCAATTCTGTGTTTGTCCCTTTCAGCTATGAAGGAGCTGGTGGTTTCTGCTGGAGACAGCGTGGAAGTGACCCTGCCAAAGAACGAAGTTCAGCTGAACGCGTTTGTGCTTCCTGAACCACCGCCTCGTAAGGCTTCCCTGGGAATTCTGCTAAGGGCTTGGGATGTGAAAAGGCAAACAGTCATTATGTATGGCATGAAATAAGGGCAGTCTTGAAAATGTCTTTTGTCAGAGAGCACTTTCCTGTGGAAATTTTTCATACTCAGCTGTTACCTCGTGCTGCCTCTTAGAGAAAATAGCGAGACACAAAAAACCGGAAAATGCTACAAAGCCAGTGGATTTGGGAGATGGCACATTCTCAGGGTGGTGTGTGAGGAAGAAGTGGATTTTCATCATCTATTCTTGATATTTGCTGATAGGAACTGAGCCGTATTAGCAAGTGATCAAAATCTGAATTGGGGTATTTGCCTGCTGAGGAGCAGATTCTATACACTCCTCATTTCATCATGCAAATTGTTGGCAGGTATTTTTAAAGTTCTTATCTTAACTCTGTCCACTGTGGCAGTGGGAGCTGCAGAGGCAGGTGTGTTCCATGTTGTGCAGCAGCAAGGATGGATTCATTCCTGTTCAAAAAATGGCATTCCTGTGTCTGCAGGATCTGAGGATGTGATACGGCTTTTCTCTCTTATTATCCTGGAGCTGTGATTGTTCCAAAGCTCTTTATTGCCTTAGAGGCTGAAAGATGGGTTTTGATTTCAGAGTAAATGAGTTTAGAAGCACAGATTGTCTCTTTTCCTGGGTATATTCCCAAAAAGCCGCAGCCCAAGCTGTCTCGTTTTTTCACAGTGCAGCAGAATGTGCCTTGTAAATGTTTAATACCTTTGCCGTTCTTTAGCATGAGAGAAAGATGGGCTTTGAAAACAAACATCTGGACCTTTTCTTTTTTTTAAGGAACCACATATTCCTATGAGTGGGAGTTGATTACTCATCCAAAAGATTACAGTGGAGAAATGGCAGGGAAGCACTCCCAGACCCTGAAGTTGTCTAAGGTAAAGCTTTTGCTGCTTCGTATCCTGTTATGTTAAATGCCAAGTGGAGAAGATGGGGACCCTGACAGCCAGGAAAGACTTGTATGGGATTTCAGGATGAATAGGAAATTGCATGATGGGCAGGCAGCCAACATTTGACTGCAAGCCCACTTCTGAGGCACTTAGAAAAAGGAGATTGATCTGGCACGAGGGAAAGAAGAAATTGATTTCAGGGGGTACGAGCTGCCTACAAGCAGTGTGACGAGGCACACAAATGGCACAGTTTAACGGTAACAAGGGGTGGGAATATTCCTGGAACAGTGTGGTGGTGTGGTTAGGTCTGAACCTTGTACTGCCCACTGGAACAGGGACTTGCTGCTTCCATTAATGAGAGCCCTGCAATACCTCATGGCATGTCCCTGGCTGCTGCTCTTAGACAAGCTCTGACAGGGAAAGGGTTGCCAGTTCCTGCACACAGGGATTCTTAACAAGGAAATGACTCTAAGTACTGTGAATATACAGTTCTGTACTTGAGACATTCCTTTGAGCATTCTGGATTCTACGGCACTCAGAAAAAAATCTACAGGCTTAAGTAAGGATATTATGCAGAGCCAAGCCTTTTGAAAGGAGTGTGCAGGTCTTTGTGAGGGTTTCAGCCTTTTGGGTATCAAGATTGTTATCCAGCACCTGGTCCTTCACCCTCTCATTTTGGCTCAACAGTGAATGGTCAAGGGGTGACTGCCTGGCTCATGTCACCTGGAAGGAAGAGAAGAAACACTTCCATTTATAAAAACACACAAGAAGAGATTTTCTTCTTACATGTAGCCTTTCTCACCTCAAATGCAATCTGCTAGTACAGATTCCTGTGGCCAGACAACCTGAACTAATCTCTGTTATCTCTCTTCTGTTTGCCTTTTGTTGCTGGAAAATAAAGCTTGATTGACAATCCTGTGGCAGAGAGAAATATGAGTCTTTGGTTTCCGCATAGCCATTGTAAACTAAAATATGTATAATACCATTTTGGCCTGGAAACCATCCTTTGCTGTGTATGCAGAGGCTGAATCACGATTGCCTGGGTGCTCCTGTGCCAAAGCACAGGAACTTGACCTTCCAATAGGTCCTGACAAGGTGCCACCAACCTGTAGGCAAATGATCCTTTGTGTTTGTTTCCAGCTTACTGTTGGCCTGTACGAGTTCAGAGTCATCGTTGATGGGGAGAACGCGCACGGAGAGGGATATGTGAATGTAACAGTGAATCCAAGTGAGTGGTGGGATTGGATCTTCCCTTGACTTCACCTGTCTCTGACAAGCCAAGGCAGGTGTACCGTGGGGTTTGATTATTTGACTAGACCCTGGTTTAGTGTGGTGAGAATTCATTGTGCTGTGAACTCACAGTGTGTGTATATATACACATATATATGTATGTATTTAATAATTTCCTGAGATAGGAAGCTATTGCTAACACACAGCTGTTTTTGCTGTACTGTATCAAGCCAACCACTCGATAAAAGAGCTGGAATCCTGATAGAGAAGTGCTCAGCAAACACCTCACCCTGAAAGGCCACCGCTTCCATAAAAACTAGCTGCAGTCTGACAAAAAGCTTGTAGCAGCAGGAGCAAAAACTGAAGAGAAGACAGAGCTTTGAAGCTCCTTTGGAGGTTCCTTTCTTCCCTGTCCAGTAAGGAATATCATTCCCAACCATAGGCAGGTTAAGTCACATCTCATTCCTTATTGTAAAACGTGGTTTGCAGATGAGCTGGTGGAGGAGATACAGCAGCTTGTGCTGACTGCCTCACTTTTTAGATGGCCCATGTAAAGAGGCAACCACAGGTTTCAATAAAATCCCTTCATTCTGCAGTTTTCAGCAAGACTTCTTGTACAACCTTTGTGGGCAAAGAAGGGCTCTCAAACTCCCTAAATTAGCAAGAGTGTGGCTGGTCTTCTGGGTGCCGTGGCTGATCATTTCCTTATAAGCAGTGACTTTGCAGCTGGCAGCATGCACCAAAATCCTTCACTTTTCAGAGCAGTAGCCACACTGTGGCAAGAAGCTGTAGGTGCTGGACCCAGTAGGGGAAAACTGATGCAGTGCAGCCTTCCCAGAGCACTGGTGTGCTGGCATTTCACCTCCACACTGTTCGAACCTCCTTTTGGTAGCCTTGATTCCCCAAGGTGGTGTAGAACGTGCTGCAAACACAAATCACTGTTGCTGATAGTTTTGCAGTTCCTTGGCCAGGGCTTTCTGTCGAGGCCTGCCATGGTAACAGCTGGGTTGTTGTTGCAGAGCCCCGGGTGAATCAGCCTCCTGTTGCCATCGTGTCCCCACAGTTCCAGGAAATCTCCCTGCCAACCATTTCCACTCTTATCGACGGCAGCCGTGAGTACCTGCAGGTTGAAGTGCAGCATCCAGCAGGGCTGGTTTGTGTTTGGTCCTGGGCTGGCCCTCTGCATAAAGTTTAAGGGAAACAGTGACACTGTCAAACACAATTCAGTGAAAAGAATTAGTCTCTCTGGCCAGGAGAGGGGAACACACACAACAGCACCTCTCTGTGTTCCCTTTTGAAGGGCACTAGCCTGAGCCAATCTCCTAAAAAAGGAAAAGCTCTGGAGGTTGCTGCTTAGAATCAAAAAATAATTACTGTCAGTCAAAAATACTGGGCTCTTTGTTAAACTTCGAACGTGTAAGTTACTGACACACCACCTTCAGTGGCCCTGGCCTGCACTGGAGCTTTTCAGGAGTTCCTTTAAATAAATTCAGGTTGTCTTAGCCCCAACTAGCACTGATTTGTTACAGTTTGGGTGTCTCAGCATAAGAGAGACTCTGGTCTTGGACCAAAAATACCTTTGCCCGCTAAGCCCAGGGCAGAATTAGGGACTGACCGTCTGGAATCTGTGAAGCAGCATTTTCCAGCTCCTTGTATGTGTGTTTTCCCCCATTACTGAAACAGAAAGCACTGATGATGATAAAATTATCAGTTACCACTGGGAAGAGCTGAAGGGTCCCCTGCGAGAGGAGAAGGTTTCCAGTGATACTGCCATACTGACACTGACCAACCTGGTACCTGGGAATTACACATTCAGGTAGGTCACACCTGGGGGAGTCCATCAGTTCTCATCCCTTAAGAGTGAAATGTATGGGATTCCTGAAGTGTTAATCTGGTTAAAAAAAAAAAACAACACAAAACATGGAGAGAACTCCATTTTGTAATGTTCTCTGTGTCCACTCCTACACTTCCAAGTAGTTTTGTAGCTTTGCACTTCAGGAGAGATAAGCTGTCCAGCTGCTTCTTGTTCTTGACTTGTAGCCCTGGTTAAGAGGATGGCTGAAGGGAACAAATGGTCTGTCAGTGCTACAAAATGTCTCTCGAAATGTCACATCTAAACTCTTTGGGTAAAAGCTTAGGAAGAAATGTGGTCTTCAAATCCAGCTTTTAAATGCAATGTGTTTGTCCCAGATAAGTGAATGAGGCCTAATGGTTTGATGCACAACCTGGGCAATAGGTGGTGGCTGATTTTACTTCTGTATTTGTCCTGTGTTTTTCCTTTGGCCTGTATTTTGGTTTGATGTGCATCACTGCATCAGCAAATCTATTTACAGTAAAACAAACTGGAGTACCTCTAACTGAACACTGCTTTCTTGTTCAGCAGTTGGCATCTGAACTGCTCAGATCCATGTTCAGATCCAGGTATAGCAAAAAGCAGTTGTGCTTTGTGGTACCAGGCTACCTGAGGAGATGTGCTGTGTTCAGGCCCCTTGTGGGTTAGTCATGTACTTCTGTGTTTCACCTTGGAACTGCTTGTTAGATTTCAAGTGGGAGATGGATGTGACTGTTGAATTTCTTGCATCACTTTGAGGCTGATAATTGGACATTTGGGGGAAGTTTCTATTCAGAAAAGGCTGTATTCAGCTGTGATCACCATCACTCTTCGGTGCTTTCACTGCTTTTTTCCCTCTTCAGTCTAACAGTTGTGGATTCAGATGGTGCCAGCAACTCCACCACTGCCAACCTGACTGTGAACAAGGCAGTGGATTATCCTCCAGTGGCCAATGCTGGCCCAAACCAGGTGATCACCCTGCCCCAAAACTCCATCACGCTCTACGGCAACCAGAGCACGGACGACCACAGCATCGTCAGCTATGAGTGGCTGCTCAGCCCCAACAGCAAAGGGAAGGTGATGGAGATGCAGGTCAGTGCATGTCTCCAGTGTTCCACCTGGATTGCTTACTAGCTGGGTTTTTATCTGTAATCAAACCAGTTTTAATGGACTGTTAGCAAATGTCTCTTAGAATCCTACAGAACAAAGGTGTGATGATTAAGTATGTGCTTAAAATTAAATGTGTGTGAAGCTGGTATTTGGTTAGTGGCTGAGCAGATGCCCCAGCCTCGCCACTGGCATCCTGTTCCTTTCCTGAGCAATGCAGTTTTAAATCCTGCTGAAGAAGGGGGATTGAGAGAGGTGGGAACTTTTGAGTTGAATCTTGGAGTCTAAATTTTGCTGATACTGGCCAGACTCTCCTCAGTCCTGGAACCTGTTTCTGTGTCATCATTTTTCTTTTAAAGATTATTACTACTGTCAATTTTATACAATAAGGAAGTCCATGAATCAGGTTCACTATGCGTGGGATTTGCACAGGGCTCCCCAGAGGTTTTGCTGGAGTTGGGAACTACTGAATCCCAAAAGGTCTGCTTGTATGGCATTACTCTTGTTATGTCCCACAACAATGTCCTTGTAGAGTGCATAAATTTAGCTGTAAGAGCTCTGCATGCTGAAGTGGCACAGACTCCTGCTCCCGTAGCAGGAGTTGGTAATAACCCCCTAGAATGTGCCAGTAGTAGTTACTTTAGAATCAGAGTCTGTCATCATCTGCATGAGGATTGTTTTTATCCGTGAATATCTTTTCTCACAGGGCGTGAGGACACCAGTCTTGCAGCTCTCTGCAATGCAGGAAGGTGATTACACCTACCAGCTCATAGTGACTGATTCTGCTGGGCACCAGTCCACTGCAGAGGTCACTGTGATAGTCCAACCAGGTAAGCTGCCTTTACCTGCTATTGCTGCTTCCCTTCCAGGGCTTGGAGGTGAGCAGCAATCTGTCAGCAACCTCTAGATCTTATGGTGACTTTCAGAAAAGCTGCTCTGATTCAGGACCATTCTGGGCTGGTATATTACTGATAAATGAGCAAAAGAAAGCTTGTAGGAATATTGCCTTTCTAGGCCGTTCTCTCATTTTACACAATGTAACCTAATTGATGTTTTCCTACAATAAAGGCAGGATTGTATTTCCAAACATCTGTGTCTGCCCACAGTGCTGGGTCCTGGGACAGGGGCAGGAAAAGTGGAGCAGTACTTAGAGAATGAGAGCAAAATGAGAGCAAAAATCAGAACTCCTGGTTTTCAGTCTCATTTGATTGCAGATGTGTGAATGAAATACTCATTGGAATTCTTAACTGCTTTTAACCTCACTTTATCTGTGTACAAGGTAGTGGGCAAGAGATATACTGGGGATCATGGAGAAAATCTTAATGGTAGGGTTTCAAGCTCCACCTTTATGGCATGTGTATGCAAAGTCCTACATTCTTTTCCAGAGAACAACAAGCCCCCAAAAGCAGATGCTGGTCCAGATAAAGAATTGACTCTTCCTGTGGACAGCACCACTCTAGATGGCAGCAAGAGCTCGGATGACCAGAAGATAGTCTTCTTTCTCTGGGAAAAAACACGGTGTGTATCACCTTCCATGCTCTTGTGTAGCCAGATCTTTCATTTTAAACAAGTCACACCCCCACACCTCCCTTGTGTTCAGTCATGGTCACATTGGGCCTGACAAGCTTTACCAGTGACCTGAATAAGACAAGGATTTATGTTTGATTGGAGAGAGGTGGAGTTTTGTTTGAGCATGAGAAATAGCTTTGCCTTCATCTCTAGGCCTGACTCCCACTCTGAGCATGGTGTGGCTCAGTGGTGTTTCCATTCACAGCAGTGGAGTTTGATCTTGGTCTTGGTCTCATGGAGAGACTGACCCTTGTAATCAAAACAACAGCAGGGCCTCCTAACTCGATGCTTCTGCAGTTTGTTTAAACGAGGCAGGGTTCTGTTCTGAATCTAAATTCCCTGAAATGCTTTAGGGAATTCAGGAGGAAGCCTATGAGCAACTTGCAGTAGCTTTTTCTGTTTGCTGATGCAAAGTCTGTGCAAAGCCCTAGAAATGAAGGACTATTTTTGCTTTGCATCTTTTTCTTACAAAATTGGCTCATTGTGCGGTTCACAAGCCAATTTGCTGAAAGAACCACTATTTGTAAACACCACCTAAACGCCATTATCAGTGTTCCTCTGGTTTAAAATTAACCAAAACGTTAAACCACCAGAAATTACGCTTTTTGTTCTGGATGCTGCACTTACCCTTGAGATTATCTTGCTGTAACTGGAGAACATAATTTTGCTTTTTGTCATGGACTCTTATTTCCAGGCTCCTGTTTGGAGTGAGGCTGCCTCCAGTGCTCTATGCAAAGTTTAAACTAATCAAAGCCCCTGAAAAAGGTCAAAAACTGAACAAACTCCTTGTGTCTTGGTTAGGGGTCCAGATGGTGTGAAGCTGGAGAATGCCAACAGCAGCATTGCCACCGTCACAGGCCTCCAGGTTGGGACATACGAGTTCACTCTGACAGTTAAAGATGAGAGGAACCTGCAGAGCCAAAGCTCCGTCAGCGTCATCGTCAAGGAAGGTACGTCCAGCCGTGAGCAGAGCTGCTCAAGTCCCAGGTTATCTCTGAGCAGTTCAGCAAAACCGGTGTTCAGAGACACAATAAAAGCAAGGAACGGAGGGATACAATGTGGAGAGCACTGAAGCAGCCTTGCGGTTTGCCCTTTTCTGGAAGAACAGTATCTTCTATTTCCCTTCTCTTCCCTGGGGTTAGACAGGGATTTCTGGAGTACACTGGAGTGTACTAATGCAGTAATTTTTGATTGGGCAACACAAGATCTTTCTCCAAGTGCTTCCTCTCTGTTTATTTAGAGATAAACAAGCCGCCCGTTGCAAAGATTGCTGGTAACGTTGTCATCACCTTGCCCACAAATACAGCAGAGTTGGATGGATCAAAGTCCTCTGATGATAAGGGGATTGTCAGCTACTTGTGGACCCGGGACGAGGGGAGCCCTGCAGCTGGGGTGAGCTTTCTTTTGTAAAGCATCACAAAAATCAGTGCAAGGTAGTGTTGACAGCTCCTGAGGAAATACAGAGTTCATTGTTGGGCTGTTACCTTGTCATATCCTGAAATATGATGATACATTGTGCTACTTTGATCCTTTGTTTCCTCATACTTATTTTGTTCTGCCTTCCAGGAAGTCTTAAATAATTCAGACCATCATCCTGTCCTCCTCCTGTCCAATCTGGTAGAAGGGACCTACACATTTCACCTCAGAGTAACAGATGCCAAAGGAGAGAGCGATGTGGAAAGGACCACGGTGGAGGTCAAACCTGGTGAGTCTAGGTTTTGTGCTGTACCACATTTGCCTGCAACCCTCTAGATACAGTATAGTGGGATTAAAATGTGTCATCTAGTCCGGTTTAGAACTGGAAACTTCCAAAGTTGTGGGGGATGTGGTTGTGTTTTCCTGTGGTTTTTGAAGGTTTTCTCACTGCTTCTGTTACCTGTGAAAGTCATACTTGTGTCCCTTCCTACAGTGCCATTCTCTGGTTCTGTGTTCAAACCAGAAGCATCCTGGAGAGATATTAAAAACCTGCCTTGTACCCAGGCTGCTAAATAGAAACTCTAAAGATCTGTCCTGTCTACATTCTCCCTAGATCCTAGGAAAAATAACCTGGTGGAGATAATTCTGGATGTGAATGTGAGCCAGCTGACGGAGCGGCAGAAGGGGATGTTCATCCGGCAGATAGGGGTGCTGCTGGGGGTCCTCGACTCAGACATCACCGTGCAAAAGATCCAGCCATACACTGAACAAAGGTAGGATTCATCTGGGAGGGTACACGGGGGAAATTGCTTGAGGGTTTGGAAAATCAAGGTCTCTTTTCTCTTGGAAAGCAGGTTGGACCTTCAGAACATGTGGAGTTGTTATTTAACGTTGATATTCCTGCTCTGATCAGAGTTGCCAAGCAGGTCTTGAGTATCTTTCCTGCAGGTCTTGAGTATCTTTCCACTCTAGAGATGATGCGTTGTCCTTGAAAACTGCTGCTGCTAATGTCTTTTCACCTCAAACCTGTAAAACAAGAACAAATCTGGTTTGTTTTTTGAAAATTGTGGAGGCTATCTGAAGGGATGTTCTGCAGCTGTGATTTGTAAACTGGAGAAATAACAGGGCTTGGTACAGGAGTTTGGTGAAACACTTAGGACACACCAGAGGTGGTGTGTAACAATCCTCCTCACCTTCATGCCATATTGGTAGTTCGTAGAATCACTGACTGGTTTGGGTTGGAAGGGACCTTAAGGATCGTCCAGTTCCAACCACACAGCCACAGGCAGGGACATCTTCCATTAGTTCTGCATTAGCTTATTGCCGACACAACTGCTTCAGCTTAATGTACAAAAGATGTTGAAAGCCAATGTGATTTCTGTTTGAAGAGATAGAAAAGCTTAATTTTGATTGCCAGTTGGCTTACAGAAAACTGCATTTCTCTTAACCACATGGAAGTTGGCTGCTGAGCAGGGCTGTAGGTCAGGGTGGTGTTGCTTGCCTGGAGAGTGACAATCTGTTGAAATAAGTGCAATATTGCACTTAGTTTTTATTAAAAGGGGAGTAGCTTCAAAGTACCTAAAGCACTAAAGAAGATTTAAGGGACATGCTTAAAGTCCTGCAGCAAGTCAGCAATAAATCTGCTGTTACTTTACACTTCCCTGGGTGCTGTGATGGATCGATTCCTTCATGTCCACATGGCCTGCTGTAGCAGGAAAATCAGAATTCATTGTCCATGCAAACCTGGAGAGCTGAGAACAGAGGAGCCAGCACTTTCCGCTGTCACATTAGCTCTCTGTCTCTGCCATGAGCAAGCCAGTCGCCCCTGAGTAAGGCAAGTAAGGGATTCTTGTCATTAATGCTTCATCTGTTTATGTGTTCAAGCAGACAGAAGAGTGGGAAGTGTTATAAAGGAGCAGAGATTGTTTCCTGACAGATGGCTTTAAGATCCCGTTTTTGCCTCTGCTGTCAAAGTAACTTGTGCTGTTTAAAAAAGAGCTTTTTCCTCTGCCTGCTGGTTTGTTCTTTTTCACATACTCCGAGGGTTTCACTAACATCCCATTGACTCATAAATTCACTAGTGATAATAAATCCCAAACATTCATGCATCCTCTTGTGAGTCTAAAGGATCCACAGGGCTCTGCAAGGTGAGCAAGCCATGAGGAACAAGTTCTTCTATCGTAAAGTTAATGTAGTAAAAGCTGCAGAATACCGAATCCTTCACACCTGGGCTGTTTTCTGGCTATAGCACTTGGTGCATTCCAACTAAACTCTGCAAAAGACTGTAAACTTACACTGTCTGATGCTGGAGCTCTGTGCTGAGCAGGTAAATGAACCCCCACGTTCCAGGTGTAGTAAAGTCTGAGGATCCCACAGGGGGGAAGGGATGAGAACATGAAAACAGCAGGACCTTAAAGTTTGGGGATTTGATGCTTAGCATGAACATGCAAAGATCTGCTTGATCTTTGTGCAAGCTCAAGAACAGTGCAGCCCTAGCTTGGAAAACCTGAATGGATCAGATATCCTGCAGGGTTTTCTGCTGTAGGGCCAGATCTGCCCTACAGCAGAAATTTTTTTGCTTCCAAACAGAGCCAGAAGTCTGGTCTGAAAATAAATCTGGGATTCTGAGTAAGTCCCTCTAATGACAGACTGGAGAGCGTGGCTCCCTACCTGATGTTTGGAGAAGCAGCAGTTAATAATTCTTGTCTTTCTTCCAGCACGAAGATGGTGTTCTTTGTCCAGAACCAGCCTCCCCATCAGATATTCAAAGGACGAGAGGTGGCCTGGACGCTGAAGAACGAACTGCGGAAACAACAGTCAGACTTCCTCATCTTCCGGGCACTGGAGATTAACACAGTCAGTAAGTGAGAGTCTCTTGGGACAGACTTAACATCTTTTCCCTTCTTTCCAGCTCCCTGAGAGAATAAGGGTACTAAAAACACCCACGTGCCCACACACTTACACTCACTGCAGGAGCTTTCATGTTAATAAATGGGAAACAGAAAATTAAGTCTATTAGACTATTCACTAATCACTTATTTACCGATTAATTCTGTCTGTTCACTACTTAACTTCTTATAAATAATTACTTGCAGTGTTGCTGTGAAGAGTTCACAAAACCAAAAGCAGATTGATACTTATGAAACTAAAATACAGCGTTAATGGACTACAGCCACTGAAATGAGTGTCATCCTGAAAATAAACTGCACATCTTGATAGCTGTGGTAGCTGTGAACCCACTTGTTTCCTGTGCAGCACAAACATCAGTCTGTAGGAAATGTTTCCCTTCTATCATTATTTTACAACTTTGCATTAACACTGTTTTTCTTTTATGAGATCCATCCTTTGAGGATCATTTGCTAATCAGTTAGAGATTTGAAACTAAAATTGTGTAAAGTGATTATTTTCATTACTTCCTGGTCTTACCATTTTGTGGCCTTCAGAAGCCATTTTTCAGTTCTGTTTGGTCCCTCCAAAGGATCTGTTTGTTTCTTGTCTGATCACAGGCAGGGTTTGAATTGGAAAAATCAGAGCTCTGTTTGAAAACATCTACTTGACAAATATACAAATTCCATAACTTGTAGACCAAAATGAGGATTTATTAGGCAAAATGTATGTTGCTGGTGAAGTGGGATGCTTCAGTTTGGCATGAGGCCCAGGTGCTTACGTTTGCACTTCTCACCTCTTGTGATTACAGCTGAGCTATGAATGAGCTACAGAGGGGCCACATTCAGGTCAGAGCCTGCAGGAGGGGTTGGCTGTATTGAACTATGTTGTCCCATTTTTGCCTCACCTGTGAGTCATTTAGTTCACCTTGCTGGTTTTGGCCCCCAGCCTGTCAGCTGAACTGCTCTGAGCACGGGCGCTGTGACTCCTTCACCAAGCGCTGTGTGTGTGACCCGTTCTGGATGGAGAACTTCCTCAGGGTCCAGATGGGGGACGGCGAAAGCAACTGCGGTACGTGAACCCCCCTGGGGTGGGCACTTTTGCAGAGAAACCCGTGTTTGAAACCCAGGGTGGGCACAGTGCCAGGCACCTGCTGTCTCCCAGTTGCTCTGATGAGATGCTGACACAAGGACGCGGTTCCTTGTCTCACCTTCTGGGCAGGTGATGTTTGATAGGGGAGTGACTCCCCTTCAGATGCTCCCAGTGAACACTCATTAAGAGTTGGGTCCATTCTGGGTGTATAAATCACAGCTCTCTTCTGTCATATCTGTACAGAGGCTTTCCTGCCACAGGAAAGCAAATTTTATAAACCAACACAGTGAAAACTGCCCAGTGAGTCCACACACACTGGATCTCGAGCTTCCCAAGAGTATCTGGTGGTGCTGCCGGTGGGGAATGCCAGCCCTAATTCTGCAGAGGACCAGGCCTTGCCTTTTCTTTCCCAAGAATAGTCCCCTAAAACGTGCACTGTCAACTGTATGAGGTGCCAAAGCATGTTTATCTCTGGGGTTTTGCTTGCAGAGTGGAGTGTGCTGTATGTGATCATTGCATCTTTCGTCATCGTGGTTGCTCTTGGATTCTTGTCATGGATGGTGATCTGCTGCTGCAAGAGGTGGGACTGAGACCACAACCCCCACTGTATCCAGGCTTCGTAACCAAGTATCTGCAGTAGGAGGTTAAAGATTCAAACCATTGTCCCAGCAGGTCATCTGCTGAGCCCTGGGATGTTGGGTTTTCTCACTTCAGTGTTTCAAGTGAAATGTTGAAGTCACAGAACTCTGGGTTATGTTAAGAAGCAAAATTTGGATTAACCTATAAATATGCAACTTAGCAACATTTTAATGTTTCACTTTGTAATATGGACATAATCCTAAATAGCAAGTGCTTTAGCTTTGAAGATCAGAGTTGTTTTTCTTCTGGCTCTTTTGGAAATGGACTGTCTCTTAATTCCTTTTCCTCCCCTTTAGACGGAAAGGAAAATCCAAAAGAAAAAGCAAATACAAGATTTTGGATGCAACGGATCAAGAAAGCCTGGAGTTAAAACCAAATCCCAAAGCAGGTAAAACATGGGAGGGAAGAGCTCAGCAGTTCCAGAGTGCTGACTGAGGACTCTTCCTCGTGGACTTAAAATCCCAGTGAAACAAATGTCATGTAGGGGCTGACAAAGGGGTCTCAGAAGATCTAAGAGCTTGTCTCAGATCTGTATATGGGGTATTTAGTGAAGTCATCTAACTCTTAGGTTTGGAAATTGGGGCTGAAACTGGCCTGGTCCTGATCACAGAAGTAGGAAGTGGATGCATCAAGCTGTGCAGAACAGCCTGACCCAGGAAGCCCAAAATTGGGTCTTGACTGTAACTTCTCCTGCTCTAAAGTTTTCCCCTGGGTTCTGGTAGCTCCTTTCTTGCCAATATGCAATTCTTTTGTCATTCTCTACAGCAAAGCAGGAATTCAGTGGCACTAAGCATTACACTAAACCAACGGACACCTGAAAATAACCTGAAAGTACTCGTGTACTGGAGAGGTTGAGGTTTATTTCTGCTCTGCTACTCACCCACCACAAACAACTGATTCATCAGCTTATTTATTCTTGCTCTTGTGAGCATCAGGCTGTGAAAATTTCACATTTAGCTCATCCTCTAGTTTTCCGGTAAGCAGGTGCATTTAGGAGGGAGACCCATCAATTCCTCAGTGCTCCATGAGGCTACAGGTCCATTGGCCCATTCCAGAAAAGCAGGACTTGTCTTCAGTGTTCTTAGCCAGCATTTTCCTGCCCGCATTGCTGTCCTGAGAGTTCTTGTCAGGTGCTTTGTGAAGATCAGGGAGTTATTTCAGGCTGGAATGTTTTTATCTGATACCTGAACCAAGCTGTGGTCACCTGCTGACTGACCAGGAAAAGAGGGAAACGTTGGAAAGGATGTGCCAAATACAACTCTGCTGAATGCCAGGGAGCTCTACGGCTGCTGAAGTGTGTGTTTCACATCAGAGTGTGTTCTAGTTTTGTTTAGAGAAGGGGATGTGCTAATTGTGCGTGGAAAAGAGTCCCTGATCCTTGTTTGCTAGCAGGAAATAACCGCTCATCCCAGTGTTATCCCATTTAATGGTGTTCCAGCAAAGTGAGCAGTGCCCAAGAGCAGCATGGAGGGCATTGCAGTGACAGACTGATCAGCTGTTCCTCCGAGGAGCAGGCTGTCCCAGCTGCTCAAACACGGATACCCTTGAAGGAAACCCGGGTGTGTTTCCCTCCCTCAGCACCCAACTCTGCTTTAATCTGACCATCTGTCACCTCCGAGCCCACTGTGCAATAGATGTACTAAATGTGCCTCACCATTTGCTCTCTGGTAACTAAACTCATCTTGCTGCTTCCAAGGCTGGCTGCTGACTAAAGTCTTTTTCCCTGCTAGCTATGTCCAGGGAGCTTTCTGCTAACAGAGGAAATGTTGGATTTCTCCATTAAGGAAAAGCTAAATTTAAATATTTCCTCTGCTGACAATATCAGTAAATGTCTCTCTCCTGTCCTTGCGCATTAATCTAAATTCATCCTGCTAATTTATCTCTCTCCCCTTGCAGGCAGGAGCAGCAGAGAGGAGAGTAGAGAGAGGGTAGGGAGATGGCAGAGATCTTCCCTCACACACCTGCATACTCTCTTGCTCCAGTCGTGAGCCCTCGGAGCGTTTTCTAGGCAATGCCCCGAGCAAGGTCAGGGAGACGCAGCTCCCACGTGTACTCACAGCCCCTTCTGGCCACATCATTGCCTTCCTGCCTGCTTGTTGTGCTTTGTGCTGTCTTGGAGTGTTGTGGTGACCTCTGACATGCCAGAGTGTCTGAGACAGGATCACTTCAGCTTCAACATCGGAGGGAATAAGAAACACACAGAGGAAAGGCAGATTCTGCTGCCTCTTAGACGTGATCAGGAAAGGAGACTTAGAGGGGATGGAGTAGGTGAGGTTGTTCACTGGTGTTAAAAGCATTTCTAACCTGGGAATGTTTCTCCTTCAAGGTGGCAGACAGAAAGCCCAGGTCCTCAACACGAGCCTGATGCACTCGGAGTCCGAGCTGGACAGTGATGAAGCCATCTTCACGTGGCCTGACCGGGAAAAAGGGAAGCTGCTCCGCAGCCAGAATGGCTCCTTGCGCAACGGACAAGTGACACTCAAACCCAAGAACCAGAGGGAGGAAATCCTATAGCTCCCCTCGGGCAGCCTTGACTGGAGCTCAGCAGGGAAGGCCACTCCCGTCCCTGTCCTACCAGGGCCTTTGGAGGCCGCTTTGATTAGGACAACGCTGCTAACTAGTTTCACAGAAAATAACTTTGGTTTTGTGGGTTTCTTTTCATTCGGTTAAAACTGGTTGTACTTGAATTTGAACTTCAAGGGAAATCGAAGGGAGGAGAAGGCAACTGTGAACCCCAGGAGAAGAGTCGGAAAAGGACAGAGCTGGCATCTGGAGAGGGCAGGACAGAACCACTTGGAGCAACTGTGATGTGCAGGACCCTCCTAAGCCACCTCAGACTGCAGTGGAGGGAGCACCTGTGGACTGCCAGCTCACTTGCCTTGCAGCTCCTCGGAGAAGGAAGGTCAAGTCCTTGAGCTGTGCTCTGAGCTCCCTTCAGGCTCCTGTAGCCTACCACAGGCTACTTGTGCTGTCCAACAACTTTCTTCTCCTTTACTCCCACCTTCCCTGAATGTTTAAGCACTATTTTAATGTAGACTTGTCCTTTCACATGCACTTGGCTGCTGAGGAGTTGTAGAGGAGGGGGAATGTAAACACTGGTCACACTCCCACAGTTTGCAGGTAGGAGAGGGGTTTGTGGCTGTTTTAAATTGCTGTCAGGCCGCTCTCATGGGGAGTGTTGGGGACTTGGTGCCTGTTCACATGTGAAAAGCTGACCTCTGGTTACTGCCCAGGCTGGGAGATCCCCTCCTGCAGCAAAGTCCTGCTGGGTACCAGAGCTGGGGGGACACACACCCACCTTTGGTACCTGTGTCCAACGTCTGGCTTCATTCCAAAGCTGTGACATGTTCTGTGGCCCCAGCACCTTCTGTTGGTCACCAGGCCGTCCGTGAGGCTGGACGTTAACCATATCTCAGTTATGGAACACTATGTACTGTGGTTTTTTGGTTTGGGTTTTTTTCCCCTTAAAATTTGCACATCCCAGGCGATGGGGATCAGTCTCTGCAGTCCCCAGCTGGCTGCTCCCTCGGGCTGGCAGCTCACTGGCCTTGTGCTGTTGTGGCTGCAGAGCCCTGTGTGCTCCTATCGCAGTGTGAAGAGCACATGTGGTGTCCTTTCGTGGTGGAAAAGGGAACTCTGGGTACCCGAGGGCAGTGGGCAGTGCCAGCAGCACGTGGCACAGCGTGTCACTGTCCCTGCTGCCGGAGCCCAAGGGCAGGCACAGGGGTCCTTTCCCATTCCCACTCCCTTATCTCACTGTGCTGCTGTCATGAGTTGCACCCTGTCCTCGGGCAGAATTCAGCCTCGTGCTGGCATGAAGGATGCCACTGCTCCTCTGGGGATGGGTGGGCAGTTTGTTGCCTTTCTTTGTGTTTAATTTAAAAACTGGAAACTTCTTTCATTGGCTTTTTTTTTTCTTCTTTTTTGAGCTATGAAAGCCAAAAGGCTTTAAGTTCCTCAGTTGTATTTATATTGCTGCACTACTGATTTGTGTTGAGCTAGATGAAGATTAAACACTATTGAAAGTGAGGGGACATTCCCTCACTGAATGTAGTCCTGGCTGCTGCTGAGTTTATTTTTTGGGCAATCAGCTGTTCCTCAGGCCCAGCACTGGAGCCTGCAGCTCTCCCAGTGCTGAGGCCACAGCATTTACTGGCGTCACAACACGGGCCACCCTCTGCCTGGGCTGTCTGGCACACAGCTGGGGCTTGGCTCAGGCTTCCCATTCCTGGAGGCTCTTGCACCCGCTTTCCCCGTGGCTCCTTCCCTCCAAACCCACCCAGGACCACACACAGGGAGGGCTGACCCCGGGATGCTGCTCAGAGGGCACAGCCCAGCGCTGGCTGTCCCATGGCCACACACTTAACTCTTGGGTGACACCACCCTCTGTGTGTCCCTTCATTTGGATGGAAAAGAACAAACTCTGGGAATAGGAGGGTTTGGAGCTGCAGGGATTGATGAGGTGTGGTCCTGAGGCTGCACTTGGGAGCACTTTGTGCTGGGAGAGGGGAGCTATTGGGCTCTCCCTGGTTCTGGTCCTTGGGGCTTGTGCTTTTTGAGCCCCTCGCTCCTGCGCATCCCAGGAAGGGCCCCCAGCAGCAGACGGGGGCTCAGCCATTGGGCACTGGTTGCTGCAGGGGTCAGTGCCCCTCTCAGCAGACACAGGGTGGGCTTTCCAGCAAGCCTGGCTGCTTATTACGGGAGAGGGAATTAAAATCTGTGCAGCTGTTGCCTCCAACACCTTTGTTCAGCTGCGGTTGTTTCCTTCATCCCTGTGTTTCACTGTGGGGTCACAGCCCTTGGAGTGGGGGTGCTGTATGGAGGGGCTGCAGCCCAACCCAAGGCTGGGCTTTGGGGTGGGCTGTGGCCTTTGCTGCGTGCCCCATAGCTCATAGTCCCTCACTGTCACTGAGTGCAGGTTTGTGACAGCACCTTAGATTCCTAGCTCCCATTAGTATTCCCTGGCTGAGCAGCCTCTTCCCCCTCCACGTGTTAACCCTCAGTGCCACCAAGCCTTCGGGAATGGGGACAGACAGCTCTGCACCCCAGCTTTGGGGGGCACAAGGACGTGTGGGGCTGATGGAGGCGAGGACACCCCCCAGGCTGAAGGTGGGAACTTCTGGCCCGAGGTAGGAGCAGGGTGGACTGTGCTGTAGGGCCCCAGGAGCACAGCCCTCCCCAGGTGTGTGCACGGACCCTCCTTGGGATTTTGGAATCCCTTTCCCCACTCTCCTCCTCCCCCAGCATCACTAATTTCACTGCCGGTTTGTTACCCGAGCGCCGTGAGCGTGACCTTGCTCAGGAAGGTTTCTGCATTGCTATGCTTTATGATTTCACAATTAGAGACACTGGCTACAAGTTGCCTACGTGTGGAAGTTAAAGGCTGAGACATCGGTCAGATGAACCAACACCTTCACTCAGTTTTATTTTCTTTAACATATTCAAGTGCTGGGGAAGATGTTTGAGGCGAATTCTACTTTTGAAATAATTTGCTCTTGAATCTTTTCCTCATCCTGCTGCATACCTGGGGCTGCCCAACTTGTCTGCACTTTGGTTAATGACGTTTGATGATTCCAGTGTTACTTGGGTCGAGACTAAAAGTCATTTTTTTAAAAACAAAATGTTTCTTTCAAATAAACAGGGAAGATGTTTTGTTGCTGCCCAATTGCTTCCTTCTCCAGTTTCAGCTGTGGGACAGTTCTCACCAAAGACTTGATTTCACAGGAAAGCAAAATAGCAGCAGTGTCAGGGCTCGAGCTGCCCCACTCCTGGATAGCAGCACCTCCTCGTGCAGCAGCGGAACATGTATTAATTAGTGGAGTCCTTGAAGGAGATGACTGTGGCCACCGAGCTCTTGCTGGGGCTGGTTGTGTAGGGAACACACTTTAGCACCACGGCAGCCAGGAGGGACACGATGGCACCTTGGGACGCAGATTTTTTGGAGAGGGGAGGAGATTGATCTTCAGAGCTGCCCTTCTGTCCGTGAACAGCTCACGTGGTGGGTGGGTAGAACTTGCTGGAGCCCTCTGAGTTCATTTCCCTCAATGTCAACTAAGGACAGAGGAAGCCAAATCTGCTGCGCTCCCCAGCTGCGGGCTCGGCTTGCTGGGTGGGGAGAACTTGCACCAGCCCCGGGGCAGCACCGGAGGAGGAGATGGGGGTTTCTCACTGCCCTGAGGGCAAAGAGCTGTTCCTGCCTCCAGCAACTTTTGGTCTGTGTCACATCCCCGGGGGGGGATCAGGGCCTGGGCTGGAGCCTCAGAGCAGCCCCAGGCTCGCAGTCTGTGAAACGGGTTTTATTGCTGGAATTTCACAGCTCAAGAAACTGAGGCAGCTGTGACGTGGCCAAGGCAGCAGCTCGAGGACTGCCCACCACGGCTGTCCCGGTGTTTTGGTGGTTCAGCAGCCCGGGGAAGCCCCGCGGTCCCTGGGGGAAGCGGGTGCAGGGATTTGGCCGTAGGCACCGCGGCCGAGGCCAAGACCAGGCGCCTGTCGGACCGAGGCGGAGCCGGGGAGATCGGGGTTGGAGTCGCAGCTACACCACTTGTGCCTCCCTAAGCAGCACCCGGGGTTAGGAGGAGTTAAAAAAACAAAAGGCTCTTTCCGGAGCCAGGGGAGCACGGTTTTTCCTCTCTTTGTACTCATCCTGCTGCATGCATGTGCTGTCCTTGCTCCGACCGTGTGGATTTGGCGCTGCTCCCCAGCGCCTTCCTGTCATTAGGATTCCCTGGATTGCTGCTGCTTTCTTTCTTCCAGCCGGGCTCTCCCTGTCCTCGACACTGACAGGAGCTCCCGCACCTCGCCCGGGTCCCCCGTAGCCACGGGGGGACACAGTTTACAGTGACGATGTGCTCCTTGAATCATCCCTGCGCCGAGGGTGTGGGCGCACTGCAGGCGTGCTGGTGGCTCCTTGGGAGCTGGGGGCACGCTGTGGCACCGCTGGCACCCTGCAGTGCCCCCGGCTGCGGGAGCTGCCCCTGGGGCTGTTCCAGAGCCGGGCAGGAGCGTTGGTCGCTGCCCTGAGAGAGGCCGGGATTTGCAGGGGGTTCAGCTGCAGGACTGACCCTGTGCTGGCCATGTCCCAGTGGGAACTGGCCAGGCCACCACAGCCCACCTGCTCCCCGCCACCAGCACCCCGCACGACCCTCCTGACCGGGCACAGACCCAGCGTCACTTCCCGGGTCGTTGTTACAGGCATTTTGGGGTGAGCGTGGCTGGCTCGGGACAGGAGTTTGCGGAGCATCCCTGCTCCTGCCTCCCCTCTCCCGCCGCTCCTCCTGCTGAAGCAGAGCCCCGAGGGGCATCGGGGGCAATGCGGGTGCTGCGGTGGAGGCCCGCGAGCACCGTCACCCTCCGTCCACCCCTCTGTCCGCCCGTCGGTCCACGCGGGGCCCCATGCACCGAGTGAGTCCGTCTTTCCATTGTTCAAACAATCTCTTTTCCACATGCGGTGCCAAAGGCTGCCCGCTCGCTCCCGCACGCGCCAGTATATTTAGCTGCCTCTAAGCCTCTACCTTTCCTTATATAGGAGAGGCCAAACGAATTTCTCACTCTCATTATTAATAGCCTGAGAGGAGCTCTTAGGAGGCTGCCAAAAATAGCAGGCAAACAGAGCGCACCCGGGGTGGGGAGGTTGTCGTGGCAGGCAGGGAGCCGCCGGGACCGCCGCGGGAGGGATGCCACGCTGCTGGTCCTGGCTTTTCCCTTTGGGAACCACACTAAGGTGTCTCCCAGCATCCCGCCCCGGGCAGGGGGTCCCCCACGCCCCGCCAGCTCTCCGCAGGTAGGACCGGCGGGGCTCCGGATGGGCAGAGCAGCCCTGTACCCCCGGACTTGGCGGCTGGGGATGCTGGAACAACCGCCCCGTGGGTGTTGGGGATACCCCAAGCGGGTGGCCTGGGGCAACCCAGGGATCCCCATCCCCAAAGGGTCCCCCTGGCCATGGGGATCTCCTGTGGCTGAAGTAGTGACAGGTTTTACCCTTCTGTACTCTCCACAAACTCCGCTTTGCCCTCGAGCTGCCCTGGGCTGCTGCTGGGCTGGCTCCCCCCATGACATGGCTCTGGGACCCCCGCCGGGCACCTGGGGGACGTGGGGCAGGTGGCAGAGCTGGCCGGCTGTCTGCGTGCTGGTGGCAGCCCTGGCTGCCTCGGTCCGGGAGGGAGAGGGTTTCTCAGCAGAGATCACCCACGCAGCATCCCCAGAATTGGGCACATGTGCCGGGACACCGAGCCCGGGATGGGGGGGAGTGAGGAGGGAGCTTCAGGGTGCCCAGAGAGCGAGGGGTCTTCAACTGCACCCGGAGATGTTGCATCCCAGGGTCTGCCTTAAATCCCTCCCTCCTCCCTCCCTCCCTGGCGAGGAACTTCTCCCGCTGAACCGGAGGATGCTGCAAGCTCCTGCGGACGAGCCGGAGGAGTCCTGTGGCAAAGTCAAGGCGAGCGGGGAAGCAGCGTGCTCGTGCCATGTGTCAGCGCAGCTCGCTGCCGCTAGCCCAGCCTGCTGCGGCCGGTGTCACCTCCAGGACCGTGAGTGGCCTTGCGGGCGGGAGGTGCGGGTTCTGCGGGGGGCAGCGGGGCTTTCCCCGCCGCCCACGTTTAACCTTCAGCGAGCCCGGCCGGTGCTGAGCCTGCTGAGCCCGCCGGGGCCGGGGATGCTGCTGCTGCTGGGCTCCGGCAGCGGCTCGGCGTGGGCAGGGAGGGGACACCCTGGGGTGGGGGTCACAGCAGCCCCCCCTACTTGGGGCCAGCCCGGGTGGAGGCGGAGGAGTGGGGGGCAGCAGCAACTCTGTGTGGCTGGGGGGCAATGGGGCCCCCCCGGCAGGTCCGGGCGGCAGAGGGGTCCTGGGTGGTGAGTGCCCGGCTCTGCGGGCAGCACCCGGCCCTTCTGCCTGCGGGTGTCCCCCTGCACCGGGGCCGGTCACCCCTCTCCAGGGAGCCGAGGTGCCCTCGGCCACACAAAGTGAGGACACCCCATGCCTGCGGGATGGGGTGGGAAGGGAAACCCAACTCCTGGGCACCTCGGCATCGCATTTTGGACTCGCACGGCATGCTGATCACCATGGCCGGGTGCACCAGGGCCATGCGCCCACAGCCCCGACACGGGCGATGCCGCGGGCGAAGGGGCGGCAGAACGGGAGCCGGGGTGCTCCCCCAGGCATCCTGTGCCAGCGCTCCCCTTGCACCCACCTCCCTCCTCCTTGCTGGGCCTCTTGGTATTTTATAAGCCACTCAGCAGCTGCTGCAGTGGGTTTGCCGGGGATGGATGAGCCGGGTGAAGCCGGCTGGGGGGGCAGCGCTGGATGGGAAAACTTGGAAAGGCCCCTGCGGGGCAGCGGCTGCAGAGCTCGGCCGGGGACGCGGAGCTGGCGGAGCCGGGAAAAAAAGACTCTTCCTTTTATAGCCAGGCTGGGGTTGTTGGGTGCCTGTGGGCACGTGGGTGCCACTACGGCCGGCCCCGGCAGCCCCCCGGCTCCTCCGCCTCCCCCTGCAAAGCCGTCTGCCCCTGGCGCCCACAAACCACCCTGCTCGGGCAGGGAGCTGCTCTCGGGGCAGGTGGAGAACACGGGGGGCTGCCCTGGCCGGGGACTCGCAGCCGGTCTGCGGGGCACGGAGAATTCGTGGAAGAGGGGCTGCCCCAGGTCACAGCTCCCTGGTGGGTTTCGGCTCGGGGTCTGCAGCTGCCAAAGGCAGCGCTGGGGCTGGGGAGGGCTCAGGGATGCCTGCGGTGGTAGGGGCACGCCCAGGGCTGTAGAGGGGTTGGTGGTGATGACTGGGAATGTCTGGGCACAGAGAGGGTGGTGGGGTAGAGCCGGTCTGTGGAACAGGGCAGGGGCAAGGAGGGGTGGTGGGAAGAGGCAGGGGTGGCCTGGGCTGGAGTTGGGGGACACGAGGTGCCCCGGATGCAGCGAGCATCCCGTGGAGCTGGGTGCAGCCCTCCAAGGTCACTGGGAGAGACCAGCCGAGGGCTGTGGGAACCGAGCCATGGGATGGGGCTGTTTGGGCTCCTCGGGCTGGGGTATCTCTAATACCCATTCCTGGGAGGCTGTCCAAGGTCAGCCGAGGTGACTGGAGATGAACTCGGCTGCGATGTGAGAGACTGGACGTTGTGCCCTGGCTTTGTGGTTTCAGGGTGGGTGCAGACACGAGCTTTTGGCTCCCACTGAACCCTGACAGCCCTGCCAGACCCCGGGACCCCAGCAGTGCTACAGCAAATCCTCACGGCAGCATCCCACTGCACTGCAGGGCCGGCACGGCCCCAGGGCTTAAGTGGGTGCATCTCTGCAGCGTCTGGCCTCAGGACAGCCACTCAGTTTGATTTGGGGTGGGACAGGGGAGCTGACCCAGCCAGACACGCTCTGCCCCACCACTGCTGCTGTGCTGGGGACTTGTCTTGGGTCCTGGGAGCCGTGTCTGGGATCCTCAGGGCCAGATCATCGGGACCACCCATGCCAGAGCTCCTGGGGTGCTGGCAGAGCATCCTGGGGGGACCATGGCTGTGTCATACTGTTCCCCACGGAAAGGTTTGGTGTCTCGGGGGCCAGCCGAGCAGTGACTCTGCTGCCTGTGGGTGCTGTGAGCAGGGCCGGTGACGTGAGGCTGTACTTGGCACCCAGTGGCTCCTTGCAGGGAGCTGCGGCGCGTGTGGCCACGGCTCCCGGCGCTGAGTCACGGCCACATCACGTCCGGCCAGCCCCGCATCCCTCCTGCCCACGGCCGGGCCTCCCGCGCACCCCTCACTCCCCTGTCCAGGGAGGGAGCAGCCCTGGGAACCCAGGGACACTCCCTGTACCTGCCATTGTCCCGCTCCAGCTGCAGATTTAGGGGTGGGAAGGTCGCTGGGGTCAAGGCACGTTTGGGTGATGGTGACACTCATCCCCTCTGGCCAAGCTGTCATCCTGTCCTGGCCAAGCTGTCCTGGTGTCAGGGAGCCCCCCGCAGCCCCGTTGGGGTCTCAATCCCCAGAGCTCTCAGCTGAACCAGCCCTCCCATGGCCAAAGGCATCTCCAGTCTTCCCTGTCCACAGCTGCTCTGTGGGGAGGGTGTTGGGATTGGCCCAGACCCCCGTGTCCTTCTCCTGGCCCTGCAAACGGGGTGAGCAGGGGCATGGGGGTGTGGCAGGGGGGTGCCCCCTGAGGGGGCCCAGCTGCATTGACCGGGAACCACTGCTCAGGCACATGGACAGGGGGATTTGGGCTGTGGAATGTCCTGGGGGTTGCAGGGTGGCAGGGGAGCGAGTTGGTGCATCCTGACCCAGTGCAGCAGCAGCAGCAGCAGCAGCAGGGGGGACCCCTGCCAAGCCAAGAGCCAGGGCCGAGGGGGATTCCCCCTGTGGAAGTGGCTCCAAGCACAGGTGCCCACATCTGCCCTCCATCCGTGCTGGCCCCTGTGGGCTCACGGGACTCGGCCCTTGGCTCTGCCCCCATCTCCTCGCAGGTGCAGCTCCCCAGGTGCCCCCGCAGCCCAAACCGCTGAGCCTCGGCTGCATCCTGGATCATCCCATCACCCACAAAGGGCAGCCAACCCCCAAACACCAGCCTGAGCACCCTCCAGCCGCCGAGGGACTCTGGGTCCAGGGCACACAGGCTGGCCACGGCTCCGTCTTGTCCTCCAAACACGGGGATCTCCGTGCCCCGGGGTGGCTACGGGCACAGGGGGCC
>VZTI01000468.1:1085967-1114689 GCA_013397865.1 Struthidea cinerea | reverse complement strand
AAAGCATGAAAGTAAAATTCATAGCCAATGGTCTGTCACAGCATCCAATGCAAGAACTGGCAAAGTTCATGTACAGCAAGCACAAATTTCAAACTTAGAGCACAGACAAAGAAAAAGATACTGTGAGATGGCCTTATCCTAAACCCTTTCACTGGAATAAGAACCTATACAGAACTTTCTTACACTGCAGTTTAATGTCCCAGCCTCTTGACTACTGAAATAGAATCAGTCATTCTCTCCCTCTTTTTCACTCCGGGTGCCTAATGAATATTTAATGCAAAGTGGAATCGCTCTGATCTGACTCCAGAGCAGACAGATATTTTAAAGCACAGACTCTCATACCCCAGGCAGATGGCCTGATGACTAAACCATTGGTTAAACAGGTTGCCCATGTGCTCCACTGTGTTGAGGGTCAGCATCAGTGAGTGCTGGCCTCGAAGGGAAAAAGGCAGAGGAACTCTCACTTCATGAATGGTGGCAAGATTCAAGTCGCAAAATCCCCAGTCTTTTCAGAATTTGACATTTCTAGGCATAGCTGAAAGTAAAACTGTACTTGGCATGTGGACTGTATTGAGACAAATCTAGGCAGTCCTGGGATTAGCCAGTTTATCCTTGCAGCTAGGTCTTGGATTAAGGTTCCAAATTCAACAGCAGCAAGACAATCACGTCTATGACACGAGGCAGTGCAATACAGAGAGAGCCATTATGTGCCATTTGCACATCCAGGAGCAGCTTAGCCCTTCCTAATGGCACTGCACCAATGGGAGGACTGCTGAAAGGAACTCCTTTTAGCTTACTTCTTTCCATTTTGTTTCGTTTTATTGCTGAGATTATGTTCACCAGGGGCTCAGCAGTTTAACGTGGCCCACGTGTCTGTAGGTTTGCATACGCAGCTATGATGCACAACAGGATTGCTTGTAGCTTGTTGAACATCTGCTATTTTGTGAATTATTTTAACAAGCCAATAGAACAGTGCACTCCATTGGCTTTTAAGTGCTTTACAAGACATCTAGAAAAAGAGGTTACTCTCACAGTTGATTATTCATCTGAGCCAAAATTCCTAGGTTGTATGTCATTAAAATAACATCTCAAAGTTTAGCAAGTTGAAAATACCAGAAAAGCTTTTAATACCATATACTGAAAATGGTTTGAGACACAGAAATCTCTTAGTTGAGTACATCTCAATACACACTGATTATTTTTACAGGAAATCTTCTGGAAGAGCCACAACTCCACATGAACAGCCTGTCAGTTGTGCCAGCTGGCTCATCATATTGAGAAATGAAAAACAAAACTTCTATAGATTTTTAGGTCATTTTAAGATAGAGTATAAGTGTGCAAACTTATGTTTGCTGTATAACCAAAATTTCTCTGATAGAGAATGCAGGTGCAGAGTCAGCTGCTAGAAACGTTTACACTGTAATAAATTTCCAAGATTAGTAATATTCCTTTTAGAAATTACCAAGAATTTTAAAGAGAAGTTTTCACAGAAGTCTTCTGAACTGTCTGCATAATAGCCAATAGCATAATGTAACTCTGGGGACTTAAATCACTCCTCAAACTTTTTTTCCACACACTCTAAGGTTATTTACAAAGGGCCAGATTCCACTCTTGAGTAGAGACTTTTACTTTAAAGAGGTTCAGAGAAATAAGTACTCCCAAATAAAGGTATTCAGTCACTTGAATAATAAGAATAGAATAGAATAGAATAGAATAGAATAGAATAGAATAGAATAGAATAGAATAGAATAGAATAGAATAGAATAGAATAGAATAGAATAATTCCAGACCAAAGAAAGAAGAAAAGCAAATCCCTCATCTTATGGGGCCAGTAGTGTGTTAAAAAAAAAGCAAGACATGTACAGCATGTTCATTGAATGCTGTGGAGAGTAAAAAAAAGCCTGATCCACAGATGTCAATGACTACTGAATTAAGTCTAAAATATGTCAAGTGAAGGAAAGCCAAAAGCTGCAACTTTCATTCTTGAGAACTAACTCCTCGCATTTTCTTAACAAAAGATTTTTAATGCTATGTCAGTATTTTTGACACTTTCACTTGCATTATTCTTTGAAGATAGATGCTTTTAATTATTAAATAGAATAAGTACAGTTGAAGTGTACAGTAATACACAAAAATAATGAGCTGTAATACTATATAATGTCACAAAACCCAATGGAAAATTGTATTAACTTCTTTAGTAGTATTTAAAGTATGCAATTATTATTTTGTGTCCTCTAAGAATTTATATTTTTTTGGAGGACACATTTCTTCACAGGTTTTTTTTGCTTTAAATAAAAGATAGCAATTTCCAAAAGAATTACAGCAGACTGAAATAGCTTTAGGAGAGGAATGAATATATCTGACAGCTGGGTAGTGAACCTAAATATTGTTTCTTTAGAAAAGGGGTTAGAGTTTTACAAGCCCTACACATTTGATTTATCTTTTCATACCTAACAATATGGAAAGAGAAAAAATGATTGTACAGAAATGGGATTTTCTATGTGGGGGGAAATAATGGTGTGAAATCTGAAAAACTGAAAGAGGAGGAAACCAACATAAACAGAGATGGCAAGGAGTGAAAATCCATATTGTATCAAAACAATGGTGATATCAGATCTTGTGTGCAGGTTATGACCTCTCCCTCGTGATGGTCAGTGGCATCTCACAGAAAGGAAACCCAGCAGAGCATCTGTGTAAATATCTGCTCATTATTGCATGGCAATCACAAGGCAGCACTAAAAAGAAGTTACCTCAAAAAGTCTGCTGCACTGTGAAATGTATTCATACCTAGCTCCTTATGCTGCATTTCCCTTCCAGCAAGATATTTTGGGAGATCTCCATTAGAAATGCTGTATGGAACCAAAGAGGAAGTTGCACAACCTGTCGTTGAGTTGTAAGATAAAGCTGCAACATGGTAGCGAAAATGTAAATACAACCACGGTAAAAGTATTTGAAGTGAGTCTAATCTGTATAAGATCATATATACAGTAATCTATATGGGTACCACCAGCAACCAAGAGCCAGGCGAGCTTCTCCAGGATAACTCACACCTGTGAACTTGTGTATTTACCTGTATTATTTATGGCAAAGACATCGAAAATAAACCTGTTTGCTCTACATTCATTGATCATTTTTCTCTGTGACCTGATCTATGGGGAGAATTCAGCAATGTACATTTGCCACGTGGATGGAAAGGAACCACAGGGAGAATTTGAGCTGAGCAGTCCAACTGCATCTCCCTCATCTGTAAAACAGAACTCAAATCAGCACTTCTAAAGGAAGAAGTCCCCAAGACAGTACGATTATTTCTGTGTTGTCTGATCAGGAATGGGCCTCCAACCTTCCTTGTACTCACATGAGCAAAAGTTGCACTCTATTTCTGCAACCTTTGTGATTATGAGGAAAAATTACTGTTTAGTGGGAATGATATAGTGCCTTCTATCTGAAACTGCAGGTCACAAGGCACCAGACACCCAGAATCAGTAACCCACGTGTGTCAAGTGACCCTGTTGTCTCAATGAAATTGCCATTTTTTGAAACCAGTACCGCCCTTACTTTATATGAGGTATAAAAAAAGAAACTCCTTCTGAAGAGCAAATAAAGAGTAAAAAATATAGTGGAAGATAAACATGAAAATCTGACCAAGGAGGAGTGACTGAAAAGTGAGGAAGAGAAGACTTGCACCAAAGTTTTCTAAAAACACTTTTGGATCACCGGGTGTAGAAGAGCTGCATTGACACTAGATGTACAAGCACAGAAAAAAAAAAAAAAAAATTAAAAAATACTCCCAGAGCTTAAATAAGTCTACTGTTATTTCGCCTTTGCCTCTCCTCTCAGCCCTTCTGTTGTGTTGGCTTTTGCTGTATCCAAGTAACAATCTCTGATCTCACTCTTTGCGTGTTTTTTCCCCAACCGCTATTTGTTCTTTTCAAACCTTATGCTGCTCCCCAAATTGGTTGCTTCAGCTGTTTGCTAAACCTCTGGAAAAGAAAAGCAACAGTTCCTGTTACCAGGCAACATCCAGTTTCTTTCCTGTGAGGTTGTGACAAGGTACAGTCCTGCTGCCACTGCTGCTCTGGCTCCACAGACTTCACTCCACAGCACCTGGAACTGGCAGGCAGCAGCTTGTCTCTTTACTTTGCTCTGAGAGCTATTTCATAATTAAATCAGGTAAAATCAACTATCTACAGCTCAATTTCTATGCAAAATTCTCAGCAGCAATAGGCCAGCAAAAGAACTTGAGTGCAGTTTTAGTAAGGCTATTAGATTAACCAGGACTGCATGAATAAAGCAATTTATCTAAATAAAATCGCATCCTTCAACATGCAAGGTGATTGCTTTTGGCATCACAAATAAATCACTTGTTCCTTTCACTTTTTCTTTTTAAATCAGGTGCCTTGTTCACTTCTTGTTCAGAGGAGCAGAGAAGGATGGAACTTGCAGCCTATGCACATGGGGAGTTCTTGGTGGGTCTCCCCATGAAGTGTGCACAGCCAGCCCGGCCCTAAAACTTCTTAAAGTCTCCAGCACTACCTGAAAAAGTGGAGTTCAACCCATTCTCCATTATTCTAGGTGGACAGAATTTAATGTTTAATTTTTTTTGTGAAATCATAAGACATGGGATACAGACCACCAGCAACAGAATACATCTAGCTTCCTTTAAAATGCTTTTTCCAGTCCCTGTGGGCTTAGCAAGATGAAGGGAATGTCTGCTCTGATATGATTGCACAGGATGTGAGCACGTCAAAGCCAACTGTAAGCTACCAACACCACAGTGCAGTTTGAGCACAGCAGTCTCAAGCTCCAGCACAGCCTAATTTACCCACTTCCTCAGGCTCTGAAGTAAAGGCAAACCCTAACAATCCCAAATGACATGGCAGATCCCAAATCCCTGCATGCAAAACTCTATAAAGCCTGAAACTATCTCACTGCTCACGGAGATGATAATATATCTTGCAGCATAGAGACAAGGCTTCACACTTTAGTTAAATCGCTCCCTTCCTCTATACCCCTTTGTATGAATTGCACCAGACAGATTCAGCCTGTTCCTGAATGTAGGCTGCAAACACTAATCTGATCTCCAAAGGGGCCTTTGGGATGATTGATGGGGAAGCCCTTAATAAAGGCTTTCTGGTTTTGGCAGGAGAGCAAGCAAGAAAAGGAAGCAGCTTGAGTTACTTGAAATGCTGAGGTGGAGGCGTTTGATAAACTGTGATGGGAGAGACGTTTGATGAGCCCTGAGCAGCGACCAGCTGTAGGAATTCTGATGGGCTGGCTGAAATGGCCATGGAGTTAGTGGCTGAGTCGTGGTTTTCCATTCCTGTCATTGGCAGAGAGGAGGTATATAGAGTACAGTTAGCAAAATGAACATGAGCAGAACCGTGCTAAATTTTCAGTGAAAAAAGGAGCCTGGAGATGTCCCTGCATTTAACAGGTCACGTCTGAAATTCTTGTAATGTCAAGGTCTTGGAGATGGACACTGTTTTCAGAGCTCTCACTGAATTCTGTGGTAGATTTCTAAAGATGTGATAGGAAGAGAATTTTTAATTTTGCATCCCTGTGCTGTGAATAGTGGAAAGGTTAGTGAAAACACTACAACTATCTCAAGTAACAAGTGACAGGACAAGAAAAAACAGCCTCAAGTTGCGCCAGGGGAGGTTAAGTTTGGATATTAGGAAGAATTTCTTCCCCAAAGGGGTTATCAAGTACTGGAACAGGCTGCCCAGGGAAGTGGTCGAGTCTCCATCCTTGGAGGTATTTGCAAGACGTAGCTGTGGCACTTGGGGACATGGTTTAGTGATGAACATGGCAGTGCTGGGTTAATGGTTGGACTCAATGGTCTTAGAGGTCTTGGCCTACCTAAAACACTCTGTGATTCTCTAACAGTTTCAAGGCAATAAGGCACTGAAAAGTCACTGAAAAGTTTTCCAGGAAGAAGCAAAGAAATGCTCATGGCATCGGGGCACTGAAGAGGGCCTGAAGAATTACATTACATTAGGTTTATTTTGAGCAACACCAACAGACAAAGACTTTGCTTAACCAGCCCACAAGTGGAAATAAGTGATACTTAACCAGGGAAGGTTTATTCGGACGTCCTTCGGCAAAAGCAGATGCAATTTGATTTTCTCACAATTATTATGTGCTGAGAATACCTAAATTGTTGCTATGGATGTGGAAAGGTACAACAACCAAATAACACACCAGACTAACAGTCTTGAGGCTGAAACATTAAAATATGGCTTCCCGTACAGATTCAACACAAATGGAACATTATAGTAAATCATAGACTGATTACCCCTACCTATACAATGAGAATAGATTATTGCAGCTATAAAACCCTGTCTGTGTGTTTTCCCAACTCGGTTCCATTCTGCAAGACAAAAATGGCACTGTATACATGACACAACATTCATACTCCACGTAAAAGACATGAGACTACCGCTGAATGTATGTTATTAGTCACCAATCCAGTTCTCGCTCAAGCTGAACTCCTCATATTATCTCACTAATGCATCTTCCAAGCTTTATACCTGCCTTGTTTGTGTCCATTCATAGAGCAATTATAGGTTATGTTCTCTGACTGAGCCTAGAAAGGGTTTTACTTCCTTCCTTTCAAACATGGGAAAGGGAGAAAAAAACTTAAGAGAAAAAGCAACAGCACTGGGCGTAGTTCAATCTCAAACTATTCTGTTCAGCCTCTAATTTAATTCCCAGGACAGATCCATATTCAGTGACCCAAAAAGTCTAGCCTCCATCCCATGGAATTTTGCTATTAACTTCACAGGGATTCCACCTGAAAGAAACATAATAATAAGTTCTCTCACCAGATTGAAAGGCTGAGGTACAGAGGGCAAAAATACTCATTGAAAATTCAACACATGCATTGCTTTTAGAAACAATCAAACTCGCCCAGCTAACCCCAGTTTGTCCTCCTTTATGACCCAGATAAAAGAAATCTTGAGTAAAACTTCACATCAAAATGTCACAGAAAAAAACACACTTGTATTCAATGTTTGGGACTTTAGGGTGGAGAGGACGTGGTGTTACCTTAGAAGATGTCTTACTGGTACAGAAGATGAATATTTTCTTATTTTGACAACTAATATATTTCGACATGGATATTAAGACCTGCTTAGAGATAGAAAGTTTTAGTTGGTATCTCGACTAGCTAAAGCAGTATTTACATTTTTGCAGTACAATGGAATCATTATTAGAAATGAGTCCCATCTTGGAATCCCTTTATACATTTTGGTTGACATTTTTAAATGCTGACTTGTCTAGCTAATAAGGAAAGTAAAAGAAGTGATTAAGAAGTTAACACTAACTTCATGAAGATAGGTTTCTTCATGAAATATCAGTTGGCAGCTAAGATTTGCCAAGCACCACGGATCACGATTGCAAGAAATTCTGAAATATGGCCAATATTCTTGAAAAAAACTCAATCAGATTCCCAAACTTTGTGTTAATCCAATTTGTTCAGTGTGCCTGGGAATTTTCCAGCTGAAAATTATTCTTCTCTAAGAACATTTTCTCCTTTGTTAAAAAAAAAGAAAGCCAAGCCCCAAAAAAACATCAACAAGGGGGAAAAAAATAATCTTGTTTGAATTTCAGTATTAGACTCATCCACTCCTATTCCCAAAGCTCTGCCAAAATTTTCACACTTCATCGCAAAATTCAAATAAGAATATGGTTTAACATAATAAAACTTGTTATCTTACCTAATACATTATTCTTATACAGTTTAATACTATGCCGTATCCCCAGTCCAGCCACTTGTTTTGTCTGAAAGTGTACAAAGATCAGAAAAGGGGGAATTAGAAAATGGGGATACTAATCTTATATTACTGGGGGAGGGGGAAGGAAAGGATGGGGCGATATGGAACTTCATTACATCAAACTAACATATTACCAGTGATATCAAGTTATATTAATTTTTTATCCTTTGTATTTTTAAAAGTTTACTTTAGAAATAAACTCCATGGGGTTCCTGGCAGAGCTGCTCTGCCACAACAGTTTATACCGACCATCTGTGGTGTGCCAGAAGCTTCCCGAATGTTCTGCCACCTGACTCAAAATCCTGAAGCTTTTCACGTTTTTCTGCCAATTTTCATCCATACTATGTCTGTTTCCAACACTGAAAACCTAAAAAAGCAAAATATATATCTAAAAGATGCACAGGATAGTAAATTCAGCCACAATATCATGGCCAAAAGAAAAGACTAAAGACTGCAGTAATCTGGGTCTGAGAGCTCTGATCACTGGGGACAGTTGCATACTCTGAAAATAGAGTTGGTAAAAGAGAAAGAGGGCTCCTGCCTTTTCTAGGGACACAGCACACATAAAACTTGGTGTCATTTTCTTCTAGCACACAATAATGTCGGGCCAGATGTAAGGCTGACTTCTCTTTCTGTAGGTGACCAAAGCCTTCTTTTGTCACCACAGACAACATTTCTTCTGTCAGTGTTTCACTTTCTCACATGAAAAGCATGTGAGAAAATTATAACTATGCTTTGATAACGTTTGGTCAATTTGCAACAAACGAAGACACTCTTCTGAAAAACACAGCAGATGAGAAAGTGCAAGAGGAAAAGGGTACCAAAATAATTGAACTGCTCTGTTCACCAAAAACAGGAAAGTCCATGATTCAGGAAAAGATTCCAATTTTTGCTGCATGGAAATGAACTACCGAAAAACTATGAAAGCCTAGGGTGGTCTACTAAAAGCTCATATAGAAGAGCAGCAGTGTAATGGTCAGAAGCCACGTGAGCAAATCTACAGTAATTTCCTTTTCAAGAGCTAATAATAAAATACTATCAAAGATTTGGTCCAGCTGTTTCTGTACAATCCTACTAACGCTAGACAAGTCCTGAAGCACCTAGATTCATGTTAATTTTTTTCTGCTCAAGCTATATTTAAAGCAGATTATAAAAACACTGTCTACTCAGACAATATTGATGCCACAAAACAGATAGCTATAATTCATCAATATCTTATAAATCCATCTGACACTTGAGTAATAATATCCAACTTGCTGTTATGAATAGCTGCCCACTGCTGTTTTTAAACCAAGATGTTGTCAAATCCTTCTCCCTGGCCACTTCCAGCACAGAGAGCTTCTTTTACATCCCCAAATGACTCTTTAATTGTGGTTGTCCCAACCCCAACCTGTTGAGTTTCCTGCTGTCTTCCAGCTGGGTACCCAAGAGCAGTCAGGTTTCCCAGAGCTCCAGGGTCAGCCTTTCTAATAGACCCTCTCTATTCTTGAGCAACACTAGCAACATGATTTGAAGGGAGGTGTCATTTCCTAGCCCTTCATGGAATAAGCCTCCTCTGTGATCAGAAAGGGCCTGCATTCCATATATGTTTCACCATGCTATAACCCAAATCCATGTCTACTCCTAACCAGGATGTTGAGATCCTACGGTTTAAATGCTTATCTCGGGCTGGCTTCTGCAGAAACTTTCCAGAAATGCTTTTCAACAGACATGTTTAAAGAATATCAAAGAAAAGCAAATATATATGTCAAGCACCCACTGGTACTGGAGTTTTAGGAATTTTGGGGGGTGGTGGTGGCGGTGGGTGGGTTCGGGGGTTTTCCTTTGCTTTGTCTATCAGCTAAAGGATTTTGTCGACTTGCTTGGAATTCATACCTTGTGTAAGCCCAGTTTTTAAGTCATTTAGCTGAAATATTCTCAGCATGCATTCTTAAACAAGTTTTTATAACTCCTGGAGCTCCTGTGAAAGAGCTGAGTGTTCAAAAGCCGAAGTCTTTTTCTAACTTTCCTCACATACCCTTTGAACTTTTTAAATGGGTAATGAATTTTCTCAGCTACATGCTTCAGCTGCTTTCCTTGGATTGGATGCTGCTATTAAGAACACCACCAGCTGTCACTTCCTTTACCAGACTCTAGACAATGACTCAGAAGTGTGTTGGCCTTTGCATGTATTACCCAGCTTTTGCCAGCGCAGTGGTCTCAAACCTGCATTGACAATTCCCATGTTACCGGATTAAGTGTGCCATAAAATCATGCACAGACGAGCTTCCATGCTGAGCCTTTTACCCGATATTCTCTCTCGTGCTATTGTTGTCATATTTCTCTCTTTACCTTTACTTTTCTAAAATTTATCACAGCCTTTTAGATTATAGCAGGACTTTGCAAATTATTCGACAAAAGCCTATGAGAAGCAGCATGTCAGCAAAAACAAAATACACTGGTTTCAAACCAGCACTCACCGCATGTTCCACAACAGTAAAAACATTTCCAAAAGCTAAACACATTCGCCTGCCATTAGCAGCATTTTGTCCCCTGTGACTGTGCTGGGTTACCTTTCTCTCATGGACAGCTGTCTCACTGACCTCTGTCACAAGCTGCCTCTAGTAACAGATTACTTTGTCCATGTCAAAAGCTACTACTGATTCTTTTCTCCACATAAAAATAGTTCTCTCTCCTTTTAGCCTACATGCATGTTTCCACTGACAGTCTTCCTTTTATTTTTCCTTTTTTTTCACTGCCTTCCCCCCCAAAAGAGACGCCAAATGTTTACATTTCTTAATTGAATTTCTGTAGAAAGGAAGTCCAAGTGAACTTTGGCTTGTGTTCAACAGTAATTCAGATAAGAAGTAGAAGGAAGTTTGATTTTAAAGGAGACAAATTAGAAACTCGAGACACCAAATGTTAGTCAGTGGCATGTCCAATGCTTATCAAGATATCTTTTATAACATACTTAATTGTTTCTTGTAATTTGAGTAATATGAAAGACCAGTAATAGCGAATGTTTCATTGTGTTACTTTTTGAAGTGCTGTCTGAAACCCTGAAAACATTTAGAAAGGATGCTATAATTAGACTTGGCTGGAAACTTTTTGATTAAACACTTTTCATTTGAAAAAAGCTGATTTGCTAGAAGAACAACTTTTTGCAGAAACGTATGTTTTAATGAAACTTTAATGAGAAAAGCTTCTTAAGTCAAAACAGGAGACAGTCAGACATAAACCATGACAACACTGAGCTCACAAAGGTAAGACATTGTTCTGCTGTGTCCTGAGACAGCGACCTGACTACGAGGCTGTTTCAGTCTGGGATCCCTGTAAACGACAAAGGATAAACTGCCACAGTATTAGACATTAACTGGCAGCTTATCTTTTCTTCCACATCTGATCTTGTCGTCTACGCATTTACTTCTTGTGGAAGCTTTGCCACTGTAGCCTTATCAGGCTGTCCTGACTCACTGCATTCTCCTTGGCTATCCCAGTTCATTAGAATCTAAATTTTGAGTACTGCTGAATGTCTAACTCTTCATTCCACTAGGTCACCCTCCACACTGTACCCAAATTCAGGGGTGCTTATTTAGTTGGGTAGCGTTCTTTAACTGGTGTTTGTTTGAACCAGTTCAAGATGACGTTTTCCTCATGTCACTGAATTAAACCAAAGATAAACCCCTCAAATTCTTCATGACTTTGGGAGTTCACAGAGCTGTCTTTAAAGTTTCATCTGCACTAAAAAATTCAAGTAAACCAGTCAGTCAGTCAGCCAGTCAATTAAGACTCAAAAACCACTGTGACCTTTTCAATCTACTTTAGAAATTCATAAAGAGTTGCTTTCCAGAATGAGTAGGATTGCTTGATATAGTGTAATAGACTGAAGCCAAAACTAACAAGATCTTTGAAGGTCTTGAATAGTCTGCTTCCAGTGAAGTCTAGAGTCTCCCAGACTTGTTACCTGGCACACGAGCTATACCATCAGTTTTCATGAACAGATTGTGAAATTTGCAATTTCCTAGGAAAATTTTTGTGCTGCAATCTACCCTGATTTTTTTTCTGTTGTCAGGCTGCTCACTTCTCATGCCAGCTGCTCCACCCACCTGTTCCCCTGTGTATAACTTAATAATCTCCATTTGATATAAACTAGAGCAGACCGAGGAAGTGTAAACTTTCAGTGTAGGATGATAGCACGGGGCGATTCTGGGGGAGTAGAATGTCTGGCAGTATACATTCAGCAGGCACAAGATTTTTGATCAGCAGTAATGAATAGATTGCTTCAGGAATAATCTTCATTAAGTTGGTTGGTGTTGTGGGGATTGATTCTACAAGGTGCTGTTCATCTTGTAGCCACACAAACATTTTTTGAGCAAATGAAATATTCTTCTCCACTTTCTCATCTTCTAGCATTCCTCAGAAGTCACAGCAAGGATTCTGTATCCAAGCAGGAATTCTAACTCCTACAGTCAGAGGATGAACAAACTGACGGACACATTTTCCAGTCTTTGATCAAAAACCACCCCTCCCACACTGTAAAAACACCCTACTCCCACAAAACTTTAAATCTCCTATGGAGCTTCCCAAAGTCTCATATGGAAAGGATGGTGAGGATTTCCTAGAGCTTTAATAACTCACTGTTTCAATCCAATGGTATGAGATCTGTGGTGAAAAAAATATTTACTATAATAGGAAATGGTGGTCTTTCCTCAAATGCCAGCTGCTGAAATGCTAAACATCAAAGTAGCAGGCAAACTGAACAGACTCCTCTCCACTCTGAAAGAAAACTTTCAATTTGTGGTTTGTCCCATTGTTCATAAGATGTCCAGAAAGACGTTTTAGAGTTCCTTATTTCTCCCCACTGACCAATGAGGCAATCTAGATTACCACATTGAAGTAAATGTCTAACTTTAGAGAGTTAACCTTTTAAACTAGACATGAAGTCCACCCTAGAAAGGTCCTTGCATCTATCACTGCATACATGTACAAATATCTGTATAACATTATACGAAATGCCTATGTACTTTCATATCAACATTATTTCAAGTCTTTGAAGATCAGCTGTAAGCATATTAATTATCAAGATTATCTTTAAATACTTTATTAATTTAATGAGACATTTTTCACAGTTTTCTCAATCTGGTGAAAAATGTTTCCCCTTTAAAACCAGGAAATATAGAACTAATTAGTTTTCTAATTTTAGATTTGTATATCTTGGTTTTGATTCCACATTTGTTTAATTGCACTTATAAGTATTTGTAAGGGGGTTAGATAATGAACAAAGGTCATTAGCTAAGTAATTTAAACAACTTGTTTGTTTTACAGAATCCCAGAATGGGTAAGATTGGGAGAGACCCCAGTGGGTCATCTGGTCCAACCTCCCTGCTCAAGCAGGGTCGTCCCAGAGTGCATGACACAGGATTGTCCTTGAATATCTCAGGCAGTCCTTCAATATCTCCACTGAGATATCTCTACAACCTCTCTGGTCAATCTGTTCCAGTGCTCTGTCCCTGTACAGTAAAGAAGTGCTTCCTCATGCTCAGGTGGAACTTCCTGGGCATCAGTGTCTGCCCATTCCTCTTGTTCTGTTGCTCGGCACCACTGAGCAGAGCCTGGATCCATCCTCTTGGCACCCTCCCTTCAGACACTGACAGACCATCATGAGGTCCCCTCTCATTTTTCTCCTCTCAAAACTGAACAGGCCCAGATCCCTCAGTCTTTCCTTGTAAGAAAGATGCGCCAGTCCCTTAATCACCTCTGGTGCCCTCGGCTGGACCCCGCTCCAGGAGCTCCATGTCTCTCTTGTACTGGGGAGCCCAGTCTGGACACAGCACTCCAGATGTGCCTCACCAGGGCTGAGCAGAGGGGCAGGATCACTTCCCTCGACCTGCTTTGTAGTGTATCCAAAGACTTCACCTTATTTAGTCCAAAAGTGCCCCTGCCTTTACTAGGTTACTCAGGCAAGTAAAATAAGCAGAAGTTATCATCTGCCATGACTCCTAATTAGAGGGATAACTCACCAACTCACCACTGAAATCTATGGGGAGTCAGAAGTTTAAATCTGGATCATTAAATACCTACATGCACCTGGGCTTCAATGTTCTTAGCATGCTGGATTTGCTCTTCTCCTACTGATCTCAGTGCCAAGTTAACTCGGTGTCTCCCATTTCTCTGCCTGGATACAAACTCCATTAAAGGCTGGCAGTACCTCTAAGGAATAACAGCTGGGAACACAGCTAAGTAAAGAGGTGTAGAGTCCATTTGGACAACAACAGTGGAAACAGGAAGTGTATCTTGGGGCAGGAAAATAAATCCAGCTGATATCATCTGGAGTACTTTGAAAACAAGATATAAAGAGCAGATCAGCAGAAGCTCACTGTGGAAGGATGGAATTAGAAATTACGAATTGAAGTCTATGCCACACAGGCAAAAAGAAGGAGCATTTATGACAGGCAAAACATTACTAACTCTTAATCACCACAGGCCTAAGAGAAATAGGCCAGAGAGCAGTATGAAAATAACAAACTAAGATTGCCAATTAATATAGAGGTAAAGGATAGGATCTCCTCATGCTTTTCAGAATGCAATGGCAGTTTTCTAGATCCCCTCATATAAGACCAGGACTGTGATCTGTTAGCACTACAGGTACCTGCATTTCATTTATTACTTCTCTACATAGAAATATTTTAGTCTGGTCTCTCTAATTATTACATATTCACAATGTGTCTTCAGATCCTTCTCTCCCAAAGAACTTCTCTATCTCTCAGCTGAATATTTTTCCAAGGGAGTCCATACCTCAACGATCTGAAGGTACAGCACTTATTTCTAAAATCTGATGACCACTGCTACTAGTTTTCCTCTAAATATCCAATACTGTACTTTAGAAGTTGTCACACAAGGTGGCAGACAGGAGCTCCTGTAACAAAACATGGAAGAATTTTTATTTCTCTAACTGTGACAAGACGCAGTCCTAAAATCCCAGCACTTTAACCACACCAAAACACACAAGCAGCATATTCCAGCTTGTTTGGATATATAGCCTAGGTGAAGGTTTTTGGAAACAGCCACATGATGGCTGTTTCCAAAAACCTTCACCTGGGGTATATACCCACATATATTGACATGGATACATGGATTACAGTTTTAAACTCTTAACAGCTGTTCCATGTGGGCCTGATAAATACTCCTTACACGTATGACACAATTTGTTAAATTATTTCACTCTTACACTTAGGAAAGAACAAATCCTGCCAACATTTATGTATGTGCTTGGCTTTACCAGCCTAACTACTCCTGGCATCAAGTATGATTTTCATAAGATCAAGGCCTAAGATATCATATGCAATAACTTGGAATCAAAATGGTTTCTAAAAAAGTAACACTTGCCCTAGCTGAAAGCTACTGAGATTTCATCCTGATTATCATCAGCAGCCTGGTGAATAAACATGAGACACTCAGGCATTTACTCTGGTCCGGCATCAGGGAGAAGAACAACATGAAACAAAGGAGGGAGAAACGAGGCAGAAGGGTAGAAATGGTTCTTTACAGCTTCCAAGTGTTGTAACTTACTCTGAAATGTCTGGTTATTCTTAGAGAAAAGTCAGGCAGGCCTCGAAAAGGGCCAAATGTGTTTGTTGGGATGGAATTTAGTGCTAGATGGATTTTGAAAGTAAAGCTCTGGAATCACAGTAGCTTTGCTTCTGAATACACCACCTGATTACTGCAGAATTGTTTAATGTATCTGCCAGGAAAAGCAGATCTGTGTCTAAAGGTTTTCTCTTTCTTGTTACTGTAGTGGAAGAGATTATATGATAAGATACAGGTGATTAATAAAGAATCTCATGCCGTGCCATGTCTGATATGACCTAGATTTCCAAAAATTGGGTATTTATTAAAATGAATAATTTAACATCCCAAAAAATACAGGGAAGCTGTGTCATAGTGTGGCCTGGAAATCAGTCCAGTTTATTCTATAATTTCTTTGATGACAAAGAAAAGTTGCCTTTTTTTTAATAACTTTGCTTCTTTTCACTGACTACTTCGGAGCTTTTTCACTGCTGCTACTTCTCATAGTTAGACCTTCTCTTCTTAAATCACCCTCTCATTTTCTGTCAAATCCTGATTTCCATAAGGGATTCATTACTATATCCCTGCACTGAGAGGATCTGAAGAAGGCATCCCCCAAACAACCTCAAGTTACTGGGAAATTTTAAATGCTAAATCATGGACAAGTTAAACTAGTGACTTCTACTATTTCTACTGAAATACCCTAAGCTTTTGCAACTGTTAAAAAGGGCTCCAGACTACCACATTCCTTGTACATGCTTCTAGTAACAACCTATTTAACATTTTTCTCATATCAAATGTTTTCTATATCTTAACTGCAGAATCTGGGAGTTCTTCCCAGCCATTTGGTCTTGCTGCAGCAGTCTCTGCATCCCGACCGTGAGTCAAGACAGGTGTTCACAAACTTTCTGATTCCCCCACCACTTTTTCCCATTCCTTACTTCCCGTGGGAAGACAAACAGACATGAAGGGTGAGAGGGTGTTGTAATATGCTGTGGCCAAGTCTTCGAGTAGGACAATCAATGTGATCAGTTTCCAGTGTTTAGATATAGCCATTAGTCATTCAGTGTTTAGAGTAAAACAGTCATTACCCCTCACATAAAACAAGAAGGTGTTGGAAGAAATCAGAGACCAGTTCTTTCCTTCTATGAGGGATAGACCCAGGCATATCATCCTGGGAGATCTCTGGCAACAGAATCTTTGAAAGATGGATTACAGGCAGAGTAAATTACATCACTAAGACTTCCCCCACTGTTGAGGAAGTTATTCCTTATCGCTAATGTCTACTTTAGCCACATTGGAATTGCATTCTAATTTCCAGATGCATGTGGGTGAGAGGAATTGAAAAGGATTAAGGGACTTAGCATGAAGGAGTTGCAAAAGTTACCTGGCGGGCCAGCTTGCAAGGGCTAAAGCTACTGAAATAAACAGCTTGCTTAGCCACGATCCCAGGTCTGAAGGGACTTGTAAAGAAAAATTGAATCAACAATAAAGGGCATAATTTCTAGAAGATAAATGACATTTTACACAGGGTGTTGTAGGAGAAGGAATAAAGTGTACTGTAATTGTCCATTGCTTGTGAAACTGTTGAACCACTTTGTGGTTTCTTTTTTTCTTCCCTTTTTATTTCTCTGTTACCATTCAAAGAGGTTTCTAAAAGCTATACCACTACTAGTGCTTATAACTTCCTGCTGTGATTTGTGGGCAACAAGACTGTTGTGTTCCTCTATTCCTTGGCAGTGAAGAAAAAAGGAAGAAATTTGAGGTTTCTTCCTGAGACACTACAAGAAGAGACAGAAGAGAACGAATTGCATTGCTACACTAGGCTGCAAAGGATTTCACATTCTCTTCACTTTTCTGAGACAAGAAAGGCAGCAGAGTCACTGAACAAATGATCTTTTACTTGAAAGCTGTTAGGAGAGACAATCACAGAGAGAATACTAAAGTTCTTAAAGTGTTGATAAGATTATGGCATCACCTCTGTGAGAAGATCTGGTTTGGAAGGAGATATGCTCTGAGGAAACAGAAGAGAATGAATAATATTGAACCGGCTGCTGAGCATAGCAAATGGAAGTCTGCTTCATCTGACCTTTCTGTCTCTATAAACAAAAATGCACACTATGCAGGGCTTGAGAGCCCTGAAATAAGGAGATAATTTTCCTAGTATTTTTTTTTTTTTTCTCTAGATAGTAGGAACAGATTGTGAGCAGGAATTCAGGAAATTCAAACCTTATCCTAAGATCTAAAAGTTGAGAGAACAAGTAGAGAACAAGGAATAGGAATTGCCAAAAGTTTGTGTACTGCAGAGAATTATTTAGAATTGTACCTAGCATTTTCTAACCTCCTCTGTTTTCATACCAGTCACGGTATGAAAATTAGGTTCACAAGAAACCTTTGAGAAAGCCATCCTCATTTTGTTGTGCAAGAGGTCAGACATACTCGAGTGACTTGATTCACCTCACTCTGTTCAGTAGCTAAATGATTACTCAGTTATCATTCCTAAATGATAACTGGCAGAAGCTGGAATGACAACATGCTCTTACCTACCCTATTCAGTCAAGTTCAGTGAAGGATGGCCTCATTTGGAGACCTGCTGATCTGCCACTCACTGAGCTATTCATACTCTAGCCCCCAAGGAGAACTACTCCTGCAGTTCCTCTTGGTTTCTCTCAAGCTATTTCAACTTCTGTGGACCAGCAGGCCCCCCATAGTGGGGTGTAACTCTCCCTTGCAGAGTACCTGGTGCAGGAGAAGCTGGAGCACCTGAATCCAGAGTCTGTCTTCAAAAATCTGACTCCTACGTGAAGTTCCTGAGTTCTGCCAACACAACAGCACTCCTTCTCCTTACTCTCTCACCGACTGTCCAGTCAGCCATCAGAAACAGCCTCATGGGAGCACAGAATGATTGGATCCAAGGGGCAGCTTGCAGTGTCAGGTGAGACTGAACAGGCCCCACATCAAGAACCAAGAAAGCGTAGTTGAAACCCTGTAGAATTCTACCTCTGGAGAACGTTTTTTGGCAAAGAGGTTACCGAGGCAGACAGCTCACGATCTTCTTTTAATTAAAACAGGCAATTAATTGTGAACAACTGAATTCACAACATGAAAAAGCCACACATAGCAGACTACAAATACTGATACAAAACTCGTAACTGAACTTACGGACATGAGAAAAATGTGTGTCAAAGTTGCATCATTGGATTATCCTGACAAGGAAGACACGGACTTTGTTGCTGAAATAAAATGGTTTCTTAAGCTATTAAAGCCACATCCTTGGGATGAGTCAAGAAACTCATTATTGCAAGACTAGAATCTGGTTTGCTGTGCATATCTGATACCAGAAAGTATCACTTGACCATCTGCTCTTAGTGCTTCTATCACACGAACGACCATGGTTTTGTCAGAGTCATTGAAACAGAAATTTCCAAACAGGTAAGGAAGGGTGAGGGCATAACTGCTGCTCCGTTCCCACATACACCATGATTCCTTCCCTTCCTGCCATTGTAGTAATGCCAAACTCAAGCTTTAAAAAAATAATCATAAACTAGGCCTCTCTCGAGTAAAAATAATGACTTCATAGAAACAGAATTGAAAAAAATAACCAAACCAAACAGCACAGTGCATAAGTAGGCAGGGACTGTACAGGACAGGGAGTTGTTCTTGTTATTCACCTTTGACAGTGCATTGTTCCAAGTTCTCTTAAGAAAGATTTCTCTAAGCGTATTTTAAAATTAGTGGCAGATGATAATATCTATAATTAGTTAATTCAGGGAAATGTTTAGAAGAGACATCACTTATCTTCAGCCTGCTTCTTTATAGCATTGTATTTCTCTAGCCAATACATATAACATTCTTCTGTTCATGCTTTTCTCAGAATACCTTAAAATTCAAGATTCAACAGAAACCAAACAACACAGAAGAGAAAAATTGGCCAGACGTCTTTTCTAATTGAGTGTACTCAACAAACCAGCTAGAAACAGTTTCAAAATACACTTCCTACCCATGTATCTTGGTAATATGTACTTGGAAAAACATGCACTTTCAAAGTCATGCGTATTCAGATGTAGGATAAAATTGATGACGAAGACAGGAAAAGGAGAAAGCATCTGTGGTCCTTGATTGCAAAAGTATCTGTGGTCCTTGATTGTAAAAAAAAAAAAAAAAAAAAAACAAAACAAAAAAGGCAAGCAATTATGTTATTAGTTCCACTCACATTTCATGTAAGATGACCTATGTTGCTTTTAATAGACCTGACTGCCATTTGCAATTAGAAAGGTTTTACCCAATGGCCTCTGCTCTGCTAAAACAAGACTGTTTTAGTATCCTACTTGAAAGGTATCAGATAAGTTTGACACTAAAACCTGCAGTGAACACTATTCTAGTGTTCAATTTTAAGATATACATACCAGAAAAGTCATTGGGCTTTGACTTCCTCTCAGCTGAAATAACAAAAAATTCTTCCTGCTGACTATATCCTCATAAAATAACATTTAAACTTACTGATACCAAGAGTAGGTTGGCCAGTAGTGTGAAAATCTCCAGGGACACTCTCTCTGCAGATAGTTTTCCATTTAAGTTTGCCAGCCTTTCAGATTTTTCAACAGGAGCAAAATTCACCCTTTTCCATATTGCAACTTAGAATTATTAATTTGCCAAATCAACAGGTCTCCTAAACCAGCATTGTTAGGGGAGTTATAACAAGAGACATATAGCTGAGCAACGGGGAAAAATTCCCTTTGTTATTTAGAAGAAGTGGTGCTTCCCATTCTGCTTCTGCACTTTTCCTCGTGTATGTATATTGTTGCCAGCTCATGGAGAAACTGGCTGTGAGATTTGGACCCCGCAGGAGATACATATGGCTCCTTGATTTCCTTGTTGGTGAAATAAAAAAGAATTCTGCCTGTGGACAGAAAAGTGAGGTTTGTTTTTTTAATTTCCATTCACCGAGGATGAAATTTCCTATATGAGGAGTGTAGCAATCCCTGCTGCATTTCTTGCTTGTGTAGCCATCAATGAGCTAGCATGCACACAACTGTCCAAACCTAGATTAAACATTGTAAATGACCACAGCATTTTCTTCCTGGAGCTATAGCTACGATGTGATCTACGGCCATTTTCCCCTTATTTGGAGGCTGCAGGGTTCATACTCCGGGCACAGCAAAAACACAACACAGAGCTATCAAGCAAAAGTAATCCTCTTTATTTCAAAACAGATGACTAGCTATTTGCATGGTTAAAAATATCAGAGTTTTCCCTGGGTAATCCGCTAGCCAGTCTGCTCTACTTTTTCCCCCCATAATGCTAGGTCATTCTTGGATTAAAAACAAGAGACTCCACCCTTAGAGAAATTTTCTTTAAAACGTTCACAACACAAAAAAAAAAAAAAAAAAAAAAAAAAAAAAAAAAAAAACAACAAAAAANAAAAAAAAAAAAAAAAGAAAAACCAATCACCTAGACTTTCACAACTCATTAGCTTTCTTCCAGCTGTATTTTTATGTGATGTTGCAAATATTCAATATTGTAAACTAAGAAGTTTACAATGCATGGTAGTTCAACTTCTGCAATTATTAGGTTTTTATGCATCCTGTAAGAACAACTGAGGTTTCTGCAAGCATAAAAGTTGTTTAAAACCCCTGTCTACCAAAGCAAGCAATCTCCTGAGGAGGTGGTGGTAGACACAGCTTGCCTCCTTTGTTGCAAACAGAGCAAGGATTTTGCAAAGGAGTCCCAACTTCAGTGGTAATGAGTGAGATCTAGTGAATATAACTGTAAATAGCTGAAGGCCCTGAGTGTGACAGTGTTAGATATTCATTGTAGGAATAGATGGATGGCAGGTGAAATAGCTCTCCTTGGCAATTTTACAAGTTTTGAAGTTGTATGCTACAGTTGCATGAAGCAGGAAGAAATTAAAGTGCTTGCTTAGGAGTCAGTGTAATGACCCAAGCCATCAGATAGATGGATTGAGATAAGAATTAATTCTTGGGTAAATGGCAAGTGTTGACAGCAATATTTTTTTTCCATCACTTATATACATAAACATTAATTTAATTCTTTTTAATAAAATGATGATATGAAAAAAAAAAGTTGACCTAGAAAGGGAAAAATTTGCCAGAACCTACATCTTTTTGAAGCAAAATTGAAAAGAGTTTTTAAAAAATTAAAGGGCTCACAAGTTAGATTCCTGAGAAATTTCATGCTTACTAGCAATATCACTCTTATTAAAAGAAAATAAGTACATACAACCATCAAGCCCATTTTAAGACATATCCCACACTGAGAAATTACTGGCAAGGTATCTTTTATAACACTGCACTAATATAGATCTCTGGTAACAGCCTTACACAGGCTGTCACTGCTATTCTCTGATGTAGGAGGGAGACAAGTATGTGAGGCAGCACAGACTGGCAGAGCAGGCTACACACATTACACTTGCCAAGACTCCTGAGGGATGGAGCAAAACCACCATTCAGCCAAACTCTGAATGCCGGCGGAGACTGTGCGAGTCTAGCAACGATAAACAGTGACACCTAAGGGTAGGAGTGCACATTTCCCAGGGGAAACAAACATTCGTGCAAGGAAAGAAAAAACAGCTATCCAAGTCCTCTCAAAATCACCTTTATGATTCCCAGGGTATAAGCAAAGTGGGGGGGAAAAAAAGGCACCTTTAAAAGGGCCAGTTGTCTATCACACTACCTACCCAGAACAGGAAAACTGACAGAAAAAACCCTTCAGTCAAAGCAACTGCTTCCATTATCACCTAGGGCAGCTTCAGCCACTTTTGTTCTATGTGTAGAGCTTAAAACAACTCTTCTAGCCAAGAAAATTTTCAAATCCACGACATTAAAAGCACTATAGTGCAATATTGTCAATATTATGATTAATACTATATCAATTCCACAGCAAAACAATCTCCTCCAAAAAGGTCAAAGAGTTATCCTCTCTGCAGAAGAAATTGTTTCCACATCTGGAAGAACATGTTTGCAGGTTTGTATCACACAGAAACAACAAAGCCTGCACATCCTCTAGACAATCTAGGTGTTAGCAGGGGATAGGTGTAGTTTCTGCTCTGCTGTTCTATGACCATCTAACAGGAGCAGGTTTCTTACCAATTTTCTGCTCCCCAGCTCTGATTACCAGCAGGTCCCCATGTGTTCCATTCAGAAACCATAATGCTTAAAGATGTTGTCACCTAAAATAGAAAAACGTACTGGCAACACAATTGCATAGCTTTAGCAGAGGGCAGGAGACAAAAATCTCCCTTTCTTTCTGGCATTAACACCTTTGAACTTAATTTTAGCTCAAGCAATTCCCTTGATGAAAAAAAGTGAGATACTTTAACTGAGAATAAGGCCTCAAACAGTGATGAATTCAAGTGTAAGTTCCAGCCCCACCATTCTGACATGTCTCCTGCATGCTTCTGTGTCGTGTTCTTGTTTGTCCATGTCCCACAATATAGCATCTGTGTGTTTCTCTCTCTTAATGTCACCAAATGCTAGTTTACACAGAAGGGCTTGCTTAGGTTCTAGCTAGTTATATACTGTACAAACACAAATTAACAGCTTACAAAAATTACTCTGCAATCTTCAATATTTGAGAACATAAAAATAGTCCATTTAGTCTCTCCAGAAACAGTAGCCTAATAGAGGCTTAGGGAGGAGTGCATAAGAGCAGAACAAACATGCAGTGATACATCCCAGTGCTCCTCCAGCCTCCAACGGTCTGTGACTCGGGGAGCTAACTTCATCAGCTAGAAGTCTAATAATTGTGTTTAACAAACTTAGATGAAATCTTCATGGTTTTGAACCTGCACAAACCTTTTGTCATGCACAATATGCTTTGGCAGCAAACTCCACAGGTCAGATGCACACTGTGCAAACATACCGAGTTCTGTTTCTTTGTTTTGAATCCCCTGAGAGTTCACTTTGGTGCTTTTCTTCCACAGTCCAGAAAAGGCATTGATCACTTGGAGCCTAGCTCTTCTGTCACTGTTGCTCATCATTTAATAAACCCTATTATAGTCCACATCAGCAGACTTCTAGAGACTGTAGAGTCATTAGTTCTGTAGTCACTTCTCATATGGAAATCATTCTGTAACTTCAATCTTCCTTGCCCCTCTTTCTGCTATCAACTTCTAGGATCAGAAAATGTATGACATTTGTTTTGTTCTCTAGATTTAAAATTCCCAACAGCTATCAGCTTTTTTCGTGTGTGTGTGATCATCACAGAGCACTGCACTTACATTGGCATTAAAATACTCATAACTGCACTATCTCTTTCCTGCCTGGTACTAGCTAGTTCAGAACTCTTCATCATATGTATAGAGCTAAGAATGATTTTCTTCATCTGTGTTGCTCTACCTTTCTCTACAGTGAATTTAATCTGCTATTTTACCACTCCATGCTGCAAGACCTTTCTTCTTTGCAGGAAGTTTTCTCTTCTTTCTCTGCACAACTTTTTGCCATCAGCAAATGTTGCCACCTCCCTCTCTACTCTCCTTCCTAGACTGATAGCACTGAATAACATGGGTCTTCATGCAGATCTCAGTGGAATTTGCCAGGTAAAAATCCGATACTGAGAAAACTGAACATTTGCTCCTACCTTCTTTTTCTTGTCTTTTCAACTGTTACTAATGTATGTGAAGACCTTTCCTTTTATCCTATGGCAGTTTGGCTTCTCTAAGTATTTTGGAGGGATTTTGAAGACCTTCTAAAGTCAATCTCAATTAGATCACCTTTGTCAAACACACAACCGTGATTCCTTCAGGGAACAACAGCAGAATCATGAGACATGACCGTTTCCTGCAGAAGCTACACTAGCTCTTCCCAAACACATTTTATTTATCTACGGCTTCCTTCTCCCTGTAGAGACATCAGACTCACCAGTCAGGAGCTTTCCACATCTTGTCCAAAGTCCTTTTAAAACTGGTAATGCATCTGCCACCTTCTCTGATACAGAGGCATTTCTCGGTGATAGTTTATGTTACACAAGTAGTGGTTCAGCACTACCTAAACAAGAGTTCTCTCACTCTTATCTCTATTTCACTCTTCTATCAACTTTTTCAGAATGTCAGAGTAACCTCTGCTTTGATTCCCTAAGGAATGCCTAGAATTTACATTAGCAACAATTTCTCATTAGGAGCTTTTAATTTTGCTTGTTTGTTTGTTTCATTCTTTCGGCTCTTAAATGAAGAAGCCCTTCTCCTATACCAAGAGGGCCAGCTGAACAAAGTTTTTATCCTGTACACAGCAGGTGCATTACAACCAAAACCATCAACCTTTCCATTGTTCATTGAAATCTTGACCACAGCTAAATTGGATTACTTGAATTGGATTAAAATTTGGTTAAATTGGCAGTTATAGTCTATTTTAGAAGCATATCTATTTTAGAAGCATATCTAAGGTAATGTCTTCCATTCACAGAGCAAAATACCCATGGAAGAACATTGATTTACATAAGTTAGGAACTGGATTAAATTAAACTAGTTTGACTGAGAGTATAAAAACTGCATGAACATACTTTAAATTACAGCATTGTTCTCATAAATTCAAATAGCAGTTGTACTAGCCCAGTCTATTTATATAATATTGTAATCTGAAGGAATTTCCTGTGGGGATTTTAATGAATAATTGTATAAAGTATTATAGAAAATTGTATCTTAGTTATTAAAAACCATATAAAGTCTGTTCTTATAAATGGCATAGGAACTAGAATTAATTGTGGTGTGACATTGCTTTCATCTTTATTCAAATAGATTGGCTTTTTGTACAGCCCAAATATTCAATATTCAATATTTTTTATGATTCATGGATTATAATGAAGATAAGTCATCACAGGGGACTACACAAGCCAGACTAATCATACTTGATTTGGTACCTAACTTAGAGGTTTAGCATTTGACAGGTACCTTCCTAACTAACCATGCCTTCAAAATTCAAGACCCAATAAAGAAAAAGTAAACTGACTTCTCACAGGGCAGAGGTGCTAAACTACCTTCCGTTAAAAGAGTAAATTGGTCCTGACAGTGTCCTATTTAATTGGGAGTTTTGTGAAATGGACCAAAAGAAAGCTTGGATATAAACATATTTATTTGGCTAGAATCGAAAGAGAAACATTTTCTATCTCTTCTGCTAATTTGTATAAAATTTATTTCATTCTTCAAACATGCAAGCAATTCATTACTTGGGGAAAAAAAAGAAAAAAGAAAATTTATCACCCCTTTCAAGTTGCCATTTTCTGTCAGTTTCCTAAACTTTAAATCCGAGACCTTTTCCACTGAACACAATCTTCTCAGGAAGCAAAAAGGAAAACAGATGTCAAAACAAATCTTGCAGAATGGTTCACAACGCTATCCAAGTGCAAACATCAATGCTATGTAGAAGACCTTCACAATGATCTCAGTGTTCCCTGCATTTCCACAAACTACTGCATTAGAGGTGCTCATTCTGCTATCCATTCCCCCAAGCATTACAGTTTTCTAGGAGAGGCTTTCCTGGGCTGTCTGTTCACATCCTTGGGATAGTCCCTCACTTTGCAGTTTTGCAATAATTCAGTGCCCCTGCACCACATCTTACATAATCTTAGCACTGATGACAAATTTAAAATTTTAATATATAATACTGATCACACTTCCCCTACCATCACCCAGTCCTGACTTGGCTTACCTTAGCACTGGCTGATACAACACTAATGTCTGATCTGCTCCATTTGAAAACTAAATTGAACAGCATAAACAAACCAAGATCTTCCAGTCAGTCATTGCACTTTGCCTATAGAAAAAGAAATGTATAATCCCTGCTTCCTTGATCATAGCACTATGGATGAAATCTGCTATAAACTACCAGAGGCAAAGTCAACTAGTTTCTGTTGATAGAGGCTGAGCAATGGGCACCTGATGATAAACAGCTCCTCTGTAAATTCAGTAGAAGTCAGCCGAAGACTCCTGTTAATTTTGTTAGGATCAGCTAGGGACAAGTTGTTCCCAGCTCCAATGGTTAGCACAGTGTTGACAGTTCATCCAAAAGAAAACTAATTCTCCCCACAGGCAGGAGGTCTTGGTCTGAAGAGCTTCTATTAAACCCCAGCTGCAGTGTAAACAGCTCTCCTAAGTTATAAAACACAAGGAAGGATTGCAGTAGATTCTTGACCTTTTGTTTTCACCTGGGAGGAGCACTTGCAGGAGAGGAGCTGTCCATCTGCTCTGGTAACACCCTCCATGTTCCAGCAGCATAAAATATTAATGCTACTCAGTATCAGGCAGCATAGAGCTCACCTAATTCAACACCTGGTGTAAAAAGCATCCAGCTGTCATTAGAAATGGGAAATACACTGGAAAGAATTTCAAGGAAAAAAGAATACAGACGCACAACTAATAGACCAGCAACATCACAACTAGACAGTCAATTGCTACTATCTTTCTACTTCATTGGAGTTTTAACACAAACCAGAGTCATTAGCAACCCCCATTCACGCTGTCCAGAATAACCCCTACTCAGAGTGCTAAACATTTGGACTCACATTTACCTGTCTAAAAATCATCATTTCTGAAATTTCTCATTTAAGTTTGACAAAAATGAAATGGAACCATTTGTGAAAACTCCTTTTCAAGCAGGGATGTTATCAGCTGTACAGCAAAAAATCTGGAAAAGAATACAAGGAAGAGGAAACAATGAGGGACCAATCATGAATCTAAGACTAAAGGAAACTGGGTAATGCAGGTAACAGAATACAAATATACTGAGTGTTTTACTGCAGCAAAGAGAAGGGCAGCCAAAATGCAGAATGAATTAGAGCAGTCAAATCAGTTAAGAGAAAATTGGATGGGTTATAACAAATCATGAAAAGAATAAAACTGGAGACAATGAAGGACTTTTAATAAATGAGGAGGCTGCAGAAATTAATGAGGCACATCAAATGGTTGAGATATTGCACTGCTTTATAAAAACGTGCCTTCTGTGAGGTAAGTAGAGAACAGAACTGGCAAGTCATCAAGTGGTAGGGGTATGTAATGCATTGCACTGACTGGAGGTAAGAGGGGACTTTTAAACATGACCATATGTACCTAAAAACTTCTGGACTTCAGAGAGAGGTATTCCTTTTTCAAGACATGCATGCCTTAAGAGATATGAAGCAATGGGAGAAAAGAAAGGCAAATTTGGCACCACTTTAACAAATACAAAAAAGTTTCAAGTGATTATTGTCAGTAAATTCAGCTCCAAATTCAGTTCCAAATAATGGAACAAAACCATTTCTTCCACAGCAGGTAAGTGGCCATGTTCTAGAAACATCATAGCTTACAAATTGCACTAAATCATCATTTTAAAACATACCTTAGGAAAAAAAAAAATCAGCAGAGGGCAGGGGACAACAGGAAACAGAATTTTTGAAAATTATTTAATAGAATCTTTTGGGGATTCAATTCATGTGTGCGTGATAATATTGTGTTACGTCACCAGAAAACCACAATCCAAACAAGGGAAACAAAAAACTTACGGCCACACTCATTAGGGATTTGCCTGAACTGTTTCACCTTTTGAAAGTCAATCAATGAAAACAAATAAAGAATATTTATAAAGCTTGTGTTGATAGAGGTGAGGATGTGTATCAGTAAATGCAAGCATTACATCTATACTTAAATATTTTCCTAATTATAGGAAGCATAAACCTGACTTATTGCTGACAAATGTGCCATATTCTACGTCTTGCCATTAATGACTTGGCAGGGAAGTAAAACAGCATAGCAACTAAAATTGCCAGAAGAAAATAAATAAGGAAATATTGCAAATACCAGAAAGAACAAAATTAAAAGGCAGAAGACAAAGAGCTCAGAGGCAGGAAGAAAAAACTGAAAAATCCTAAAAGAAAATTTAAACTACCTTTCAGAACTCAAATTTTTCATGGCCAAATCATGGCAGAAGCATTGCTGAGAAAAATAAAGAGGTGAGTAGCAGTCATTAATGATGTTTCTTCATCAATCCTTCTGTCATCCCTTGCCCTAACTCTGCTATTCAAAATCCCTCCCATCTGCCAGAATCCCTGTATTTCATACCTAGCCCCCATATTCTGTGCCAGTTGACATGCCTGCCCTGGCCTTGCTCTACCAACCTAAACTAGAAAGCTGAAATGCAAGTTAAAAGGCAGAGAGCATAACAATATTCCCTCTTCTTGTCATTGACTGACACGATCTTAGTCAAACTGCATCCTGTGGATCTTGTCATCTTTGCAACAGGACCGAGGGCTAGTAAAACAAGAAGGCTTTCAGAGAGGGTTTTGAGAATTAATTGCTACATGTAGAAGACTTAAACCCAGTGTTACTGATGCCTTTTCCTGGTCTTAAAATCAAGAGTCAAACACGGTTACAAGGGAAAAAGGGATTTTACCTTTGTATTTATTTTAAGGATCCTTA
>VZTI01000468.1:1071791-1082953 GCA_013397865.1 Struthidea cinerea | reverse complement strand
TTTTTTTTTTTTAATACTTATTTTCCCTTTCTTTTCCATTAGGGAAAAAACATCCTAAGGGGCAGTAGCCTTCAAGGGTGAGTCTGCATCTTTGCTAGCTTCAGAGAAAGGTAGAAAGATTTGGTATTTTTTCTTTAAACTGGACTTTAGAGCTGCTTTTCTACCCTTCACTTGTATTATTTTCCTGTTGATCTGCTGCCATTGTAAATAATTCACAATATGTAAGAGTGTAAAGATGAAAGGGGTCTGGGGAAAAGGAAATACAAGTTCAAGGTCTAGGAGTCTCACCACAATATTGCTGTACTAATTCCCTGTTTTAAAGTGAAGATAAGATGCCCTTTCTTCCTCCCTTCTTCCTTCTGGCCTGCTTTAAAGGTAAACTCTTTGGGTACCAGCCATTATTTTATTTATTTATACACACACACATTCAATCTAGTTGAAGATGTTCCTGCTCATTGCAGAGGGGGTTGATTGGGTGACCAGATGACCTTTAAGGGCCCCTTCCGACCCACACTGTTCTGTGATTTTATGATACGTTTGGATATCACTTCTTACAGCTCATTACTCCCAGCTAGAGCAAGCACACCTGTGCAATAGCAATAAGGCAACAAGAAGTCACCCAATGCCTTCCAAATGTTATTTTTCTGAATTGCACAAAGAGATGGGTATAGATCAAACAAGTTTAATGTGTAATGTTGATGACTCCATCACCAAATAGCCTTTCCCTTTTTTTTTTTTTTTTTACCATCAGAGATGTAGACAACACTAAAAACCTATTTATTTTCAGTACATAACAGCACACAGCCTGGGATATGGCTAGCTAGACCCAATTTGTGAGCTACAAAATCCTGTGGTCATGCATGAGCTCTTCTTGCAGCCCTTCCTAGCCCTCAGTCAAGAAATGTCCAATAATTTGCTGTGAAGCAGCTTAATCCACCAGAGGACTGAAGAAGAGCAGGACAGCAATAGGTCACACAGCACTGCTCAGCAACAGAGATACAAAGATACAGCAGCCAAGCAGTCTGTTCTAAAAGGAATCTTTAAGGCAAAAGCGCGGGGTTGTTTGTTTGTTCTGTTTTACTGGGGGGTTGTTTGTTGGTTTTTTTTCCTAACAGACAAGGAACTGTAGTCCAGAAAATACGATTTAAATTTCCCTTCTCATCACTGTTAAATGTCATAGGTAAAAAATACAGTCCGTAACTTAAGAAAAGAGATGAAAAAGGGAGAAAAAACTGAGCTGCATAATAGGATACAAACACAACTAGCTAAAAAAAACCTGACGCATTTGGAAATTATGTTCTTTTCACATTTACTCCTTTCTTATAATAATACCAAAATTTTCCTTCTACAAATATTAACCTGCAAAGATATAAAACTCTTATTTCTAAAATAAATAAGCAAAAATCCTCCACATCCTCGAATTACCCACAAGATGGCAGAATAATCTGACCAAACCTTCTATCGGTACAACCAGTCTTCCCCTGACTACAAACACAGCTCTCAGAAGATGTTTTTTCCTCAGATCCAGACAAAACCATCACCATTCAGCAAATAGCTGAGCAATATTTAACCCATGTATCTTCCACAAAGATAGATGTTGCAAAGTTGGTGCCACCTTTTTTCCCCACATTTAAAAATCTTCCAGAGAGGAGGAAGGATAAAATAAAAGCAATATCAAACCAAGTGGGAAAAAAAAAAAAAAAGAAAAAAAAAAAAAAAAAAAAAAAAAAANCACCCAAAAAAAACAAAGGGGAAAAAAAAAAAAAAAAAAAAAAAAAAAAAAAAAAAAAAAAAAAAAAAGAACAAGATTATGACCTTTTATCTGCTAAGGTTTTCACAGAAGAAATACTTCATAAACTCAATATGAATCCTCTCTCTATTCTCCCTGTTTAATCCACAGCATTTCCACGTAATAGATGTTCCCAGGCCAAAGAACACTACTTCAGAGGTCACTAAGTCTCAGAGAATTACCTGCTCTACAGTAAATGAGCAGCAGCGTGGCAAAAGTTCCACCACGCACACAGCCAAGTTGTTTTCTTGCCATTCAAAACAAAAGTGTCAGTGGGACACACAACTGTCCAATTAAAATAGAACTAAAATTTAAAAATCAAACCAGAAATATTTCCATAGTATGATAACAGCAGACTCTCATGACTAATTTGCCGGGAGAGGATCAGACAACAGAACAGATGGAATATCTGCTGAAATATGTAGCTTTGCACATCAATCAAGTCTATACCATCCCAGCTGGTGTAAACCCCACTCATATTGGACCACAAGCCTGTCTATTAATGGCTGAAACACTGAAATAGGACAGTTACTTGCATTTGGACTTTGAATGAACTATAGTCTTATACGCTTTTTTACCCCTGCATGTCTTGCTAAATTTGAATCCCTCTTATATAAGAATAGAACTGCAAACTAGCACAATTTAAACTACTTCGCAATATGTCCTCGTTAAGCAGCTTATTAGCCTAATTCCCTGTTATCTGCTCTGGCTTGCTACTCGTTTCCAGGTGTTACAGTTTGCTGTTCTATAAAGTAGGACACAGACACTATATGTGCGTGTGTAGAAACAAAAATATAGATAAATAAAATTTTCATTTTTTTACAAAGACCTGTAAGGGCTATCACATTTCCCCTGGGGTCTCTACAAGAAAAGAGTAGAAGTTCCTGGAAGGATTTTTTCCATAGATTTTTCTCACCATTGGAATTCACCACTGGCTCCTACACAATTGCCTAGATGCAGTAACTTATATCACTAAGGAAAAAAGACATGGAACATCTCTGTGTTTGTAATTGAGTAGCAGTGAATGGTTTTTCTTTTCCCTGTACTTCAGTCACTTAGGATTCTTTCTGTATGTGGCAGGAGAACAATATAGGAGTGACTAAAAAACTTTCTAATTCTGGAAAAAAAAATCAAAATAAAACCCCAAATATTTAATGGTAAGGAAAAAACCCTTCCCAGGACACTTTATCACAACTCTTGTGTTTGTCAGTACTATTAATGTCCCTGCTCTGCAAATGCATGGGTCAGGTCTTTCAGCTGATGAATTACCATTTGCAGACACACCCCTTCCAGACAAATTCTTGGGATTGTAACCTCTCTGGGTTTAGCACTGAGTGCTTTCAGTGTACTTGCAGCACTTAATCCATTATCGTTATGGAAAGAAACAAGGAAGAACTAAAACTGAGTACTGTGGGAATGGTTTGCTTCTCCTTACTGCTACAGAACCGAAGGGGTTTATTGCATGTAAAATCTCCCATCTCTGAGATTTGAGGAAGTTCATAATGAAAATACCTTAAGTTCTCCAAGAAGGCTTTGTTTCCAATTAAACCCTAGCATCTGACTTTCCTTCAAGGGAAAAAAAGTTTCAAAATTATTACTTTTGTTCCAAATTCAGGCTCAGCAAATACATTGAGAACTCTGGAACAGCCCAAGGTTCCTTTGTGCCTATAGCCATAGTCGTTCTTTTGTCAGCAGTCAGCTTCTGTGCCCCTTCATCTGCGCCCCCCTCATCTCCTCTGCCTCTCAGCTAGAAGTATAAATAAGAATTATTCCTAATTGAGTCACAACTGACCTTGAAATTATTTTGCTTAAGGTTCTGCCTTCTCAAGAATAAGAGCTGGCTGCACTTGACAATCTCTATGCAAATGCTTTAATTCTATATTATTTCCAGCTCTTTATAAAGCAGCACAGACTACTACCCTGTCTGGAAGAAATATGACTGGTTTTGCAGCAAATTGTTCTGTTTAAAGCCTGTACATACTACCAGGACCCAAGACACTCACCAGATTTCCTCCACTTACCTCTCACGGTTTCCTTATTTATCAACAAATCAGATTCTTTTCCTCTTTCCAGACCAGTAAGGATCAGTGATCCTAAAGGAAACATTAAAATAAGAAGTCATAAGGCAGCAATAGTCTCAATCTAAGTCATCTGGAGAAAATTACTGCGATATTCACAACATTACTGCCAAAAATTAAGCCCCAAAGAAGCACTTCATTATTTTATCAAGGCCAAAAGTTCAATCTGGCAAATTTCCCACACGACTTCGACCACACTGGCTGTAGTAGTTGAGAGACATCATCCTGCTCCTAATGTAAATGGTTTTGCTGGCAGCAAGAAGTCAAATGTATAGATTTCTTGTCAGAAAGACAAGAAGTACTAAAACATGCCAACTAAAGCATGAGTGATAGAGAAAGAACAGGAGAAGATTAAGGATTTTCACAAAACTGCATCTGATTTCCTGCAAAAACTAAAGCAACACTCTCATCAAATGAAAGCCAAGTGGCTGTTTTCTCTTTCCTGTGCCGGAGCTGACCTTATTGACCGAACTTCATTTTGTACTGTGCCGATGAACAGACAGAAAAATTTTTGCTGACATTAACTAACACCTTTGCTGGTAATTAGGAACAAAACAGCAGCATGCCATTCTCCAGTAAATCTGACTACACACACCCAAGTATTCACACCATAATTACTAAAGAAGTCGCACAAGCCTGGAAGGCCAGGATTGGGTTTGATCTCTCACCTCCAGAACAACATTTATCTTTAGATGCAAGAATTCTCTAAAGCACTAAGCTGAAATCAGGCTCTAGTGATGTGCACGGAGCATATATTAGCACAAAAAGAGTGAAAACACTCTAAGGGGATACAACTCAGTCTCCCTCAGTAGCTGGCTAGGTGACAGACAGATCTTTAAATAACGCTATAAAATTCTCATCAGCAATTTCTGCAACCCTTTCTGATCATCTCCATCACTGCATTTGTACAGAGGAGGCCCTGAGACTTTATAAAGTCCATCACTGGGAATTTCACCACGGCCCAGGACTTCCACAGCCAAGCATAAAAAAGGGTAAGGCCAACATAAAGGCTTTGAAAGCAGGATATGCATCCACAGACATTACCATGTTCACCCTAAACATATCAACAGACCAGCAATAATAGCTTGCTTACTTTTAAATAAAACAAATTTGATTATTCTTTAAAAGAATCTAAGTCACATTCAGCAATTGCTTATTCTGAAGGTCTCCCTGCATCATTTTTAAATTAAATATTGCACCTGATTGGTCTTCAGATGAAGAAGAAAGTGAAAGGCTACATTTGCTGCTTTGCAGCTTAGCCAAAACTTCTGATCAACAGTTCATTACCCCCCTTCTTTTCTTCTGTTTCCCAGTGGTGAGTTGCTACTCCACCTTGGAGTAGGAACTAATCTTTATATATATATATACACATGACTTTACACCTTTACTTCTACATGTCATTCCACTTCTCCTGTCTTCAAGGTATTTCTGTAAAGCATCACTGTTCTACACTGCATTAATTATGATTTTCAAAATCCTCAAGGGAGTTACAAGGTCCAGCCAGAAAGCAAACCTAAGGAGTAAAATTCCTATTTCTTCTAGCTATTGGAATTCACCGATCCAGTGTAAAGTCAGGATGTCTTTTTCACACCTAGTGTTTTTCTTTGAGGCAGTTCCTCATTTTGCCTCTACCTCCCACAAGCAACAATCACCAATTTTACTCTCTGTATCACAAGGCTTCTAAACCTCCTGCTTTTCTCTTGCTAATATGCCACTCTGATCTTAACTTTGATTAACATAATTAACTGCTTAAGTAATTTTTCTTAGAGGAAAATTGCTTTTAAATGGTGCTAATACATTGCTGCTTTTTTGGATGTGAAGGAGGTTTGTGGGCTTGAAAGCCTGTCTTTTTGATGACAGTTGTGCTAACTGCTCTGATGTAATGTGGTACCTCAACTTTTCTTGCATCTTGGTCATGTTATCAAAAGATGTCATTTGTACACTCTCCTCCTGTTTTACAAAAAGTCATTCCTTGGATGAAAAGGCCCCTGAAGCCAGCGAAGTCAACTGTGACACAGAAGAAAGAAAGAGGCAAAATTATTACTCATTTCATTCTCTGCAGTTGTTCTATTGCCCGCTGATGCTCTTGGTATATAGCTACACTGTACAATGGGTTTGTTCTCAAAGCAACCTAAATATGCTATCTTAACTTCCTGTTCTATGACATTTTTGGAGATGAGGGTTATCATTCTACCAAGAACATTTCCCAGATTCAAATTTGAAAATATCAGATTCAAATAAGGGCAGCAGCCCCAGGTGGGTGAGAAAAAAACATATAGGAATAGGAGCGTAGATGAGAGTAGCCATCTGTAGCAAAGATGGCTTTGCTTCAGTAACTATCATATCATAAAACTACATTTTTTAGCAACCCCTTTAGCAGTTCATTTGTTTCAGAATAAGTACCATTTCACTGTTGTTTTCATCTCTAGTTTCCATTAGGTTTGGGGCATCAGTTTACTTTAGACACCTTTGCTGAAGTAGCTGTCGCAGAAAGCACATTAATTTTTCATTTCTAATTATATTGGTAATTCACTATAACAAATACCTGTTGGCAGTGATCTTTGAAAGATTTATTGGAATCTTCTCCTTATAAGTTATTTAACATCTGAAATAACATAATGCTTCAGTGTTTTTTTCAAGATCCTACTTTTTTCCTATTTTTAATACTGTATGACTAATCATGCTTTTAAGTAAGGTTTTGATACATTTGAGTCTTCCTTGGTACAGCAAATTGAAATAGAACATAATGTGGGGATCTTTCCTTCTCTACATTTCTGTGTTTCAGGTTCAACATTGGTTTCATACAGCTTTTATTAATACGGTTTTTTACTACTTTCAGAACTCTTACATAGATGTTCAGGAGCACTCTTAAAGACAAATTTAAGGATGAAGGTATCCTTTGGGAAGTGTAAAAAGTCATTTACCAAGTAACTGAACTCTGTATGGCATTTTCATCTAATCTATCCAAACAGGTGAATCATTCTGAGGCCTTCTGAATACACACACAGACTTATCACAGATCCTGGACTCAGACATTTCCCTATGATACATTAAGCTGTATAGAGATAATTCAATACTCAACAACTCTCAGACTCACATTCCCATTCATCAAGAAGTATTAATGTAAGAAGAACAGCTTCGTAATGAGATTATGAAATCATAGAAATGTTTAGATTGGAAAAGACCCTTAAGAACATCCTGTCCAACTGCTAACCCAGCACTGCCCAGTCCATCACTAAACCATGCCCCCAAGTGCCACATCTGCACACCTTTTAATTACCTCCAGGGATGGTGATCCCACCATTTCCCTGGGCAGCCTCTTCAAAAGCTTTACTACCCTTTCAGTGAATAACTTTTTCCTAATATCCAATCCAAACCTTTCCTGGTGCAGCTTGAGGCCATTTCCTGTTGTCCTATCCCTGGTTACTTGGGAGGAGGTACTGACCTTCACTTGGCTATAACCCCCTTTCAGGGGGGCAGAGAGCTCCCCTTTGAGCCTCCTTTTCTCCAGGCTAAACACCCCCAGTTCCCTCAGCTGCTCCTCACAGGACTTGTGCTCCAGACCCTTCCCCAGCTCCATTGCCCTTCTCTGGACAGGCTCCAGACCCTCAATACCTTTCTTGCGCTGGGGGGCCCAGAACTGGACACAGGATTTGGGGTATGGCCTCACCAGTGCTGAGTACAGGGGGACAATCACTGCCCTGGTCCTGCTGGCCACACTATTGCTGATCCAGGCCAGGATGCCATCGGCCTTCTTGGCTATCAGGGCACAGTTGGCTCACTAAGGACTGAGGATCTTTCTTATTCCACCTGTGCTGATATATTTCTCTGCTACTTGATCAAATTGCTTAAGCTTTTGGTTTCCCATTTTATGCATTTATGAAGTAGGGCACAGAATCTCACAGGGACGCGGAGAGATTTTATTGTATGAATATTTTAAAAGCATTTTAACATTCTTGGGTTGAAAACAAATCATTGCAAATAATAATTTAATTGCTTAAATACTCAATTTTGGTATCCTTGGTGCTATAAGCAAACATTTTCTTTTTGAATTATTCAAATAATATTTTCCAGATAATAAACCCCAAGTTTATGGTGGTTTTTTTCTTTCTTTAGCAACATTACGTATTATTATTTTCAAGGTGGAATCAATGGGCTAAATGTAAAGATCAGAGACACAATTTTTTTCTAAAACCACCCACTGGAAACTCTGATTCTGAACTGAATCTCACCTATCAATCCTATTAAATGTTCTAAGTGTCTTGAATGTCACTGATTACAAACAGGAAGGTAAAGAGTTCAGGTAACAGAAGAAGAAAAGACATTGCATGTGATGGTAAAGTTTTCTTGGTTTCCTTTTAGGAATTTCTCACAGTGCTTGCTTGTTTTAGAACAACCAAACAAACAAACAACCAAGCAACAAAACCACACAGGAGCTCTTCTAGATGCAGGGAGAGATTTAAACCAAGAATTCATTATGCCTACCACAATAAAAGACAAAGAAAAAAAACCAAAGCAAAGTCAGGTGAGACAACTGATTAATTAGGTGGACATGAAAACTGGAAGCTCTTTTCTTTTCAAACAGGAGATGTATATTTATAGAATAAGAATATCACAAGAATGAATAACAATCACATTTTAATGGTGTCTGGACATTTAGGTCAATAAGCAAGGTATAATTTATACCTGTAACCTTGCTTGCTGTTAAGTGAACTGCTAATTTGTCAACCCTATTTTGGAAGAAGACAATGGGAATGCATAGCTCAGTTCCATACAGGACTGCATATTAATCACATTAATTTTCTAAAGTGTAACAACAAATGTCCTTCAGCTGCATATGGGGCTGTTTTGGCATTATATTCCTCATCTTGGAAAGTCTTTTAAAACATCAGTTTGACAACAGATAACTCTGTAGGGGAAACAAGGTGGCAAGGAAAAGGCAAAGCGTAAACACCAATGGAGGCACTGTGAACCATTCTCAACAGGGGGTTACGGAGCTTATTAAAAATACACATGACATCTGAGGAGAAGCAAAAAAAAAGAGAGCACAAGTTGAAGGACCATATTTGAGGTTCCTTAGCAGTTACACATGCAGATCTAATCCCAGCCTCTCTGCAAATAGCCCCTTAGTACAGAAGTAGCTTCACAGACCAGAAGTCAATTTCATGTCTATATGCTCTATAAGACACAGTTGCTATACAGGCTTCAAAAATTCTCTGTAGCAGGAATTCCCTTTGAGGAGGAGAGAGAATTCCCTTTTAGCTTTACTTTACCAGAGGTTGTATAAAATTCCTTTCTCTCCATCCTATCTCTAGCTAGAGAGTTCAGAAGTCAGAGCAAGTCCTGCACATGACCTATGCTACCACCCAGCAACAAAACTTCAAACTGGCAAAATGCTAACCCTGGCACTGGATTCTCAGTCACAGACACAGCCAATACATTAAATTCATATGTATATTTACATATTAGTTTGCATGAGTCCTCTACACACAGCTGAGCACTGTACTGTGGCAATATTTAACAGCTCGGAGAAACAAAAGGTGTGTACGAGGCGGGGGGGATTAAATTTCCCTGGGCTTTTGTGACCTGCTTCTGAGCAAACTCAAAATGTTAGTCCAAAGAACCTTCAGCTGAGGTTTGAATTAAGAAATGTGACTTGTTCTGCAAAGGCCAGACACACCCATGCAGAGTGGTACCATTTGGAAAAAATACATCTTCGCAGCTGAGACCCATCCACTTTGGAGCAAAGTTACACATGTGAGTTTCAATTTCATCTGTGTAACATTGACTGTAATCAGGACTAGAAACTACGTATCAAAGACAGTCTAAAAAGTTAATCCATGACGTTTTGTTGCTTCTAGATCCTGGTTCCTGGGCAAGACCTGCATGTCTAATCTTAGCAAGTGTATTTATGCCCTGACTGTAACAAAATTCCCTCTCATTCAGTTCCTTTTGTTGATTTTACCACCAGAGGAGATAATTCAGCTCCACAGTTTATCACTTCTTTTTGCTGGTGGAGGTTTTCAGGCATCACAGAAGTTGGTACTACAATAAAGAGTGAATTTCACTGATGTTTTCCATGTATCATCTTTAGAATAGTGTAGCTAGATTGTTTAATCTACTTTGTAAGAAACCCAGTAACAATGGTGAGAAAGTGCTCAATTTTATTGGCATTTCAAAACATAAAAAGAGAAAAATAATAAATCCATCAAAAGTGTGGCAAAGGATATTGGACAGAAGAGTACAAACAGTGGTCATCTGTAATGACATAACACAACTGGCACTTCCCAATGCAAGAGACGTAAAAAAAAAAGGGAAAACATGTATGTAATTGTAAAAGCTTGTAATTTTTTTTTACATTCTCATCATGCCAAGCAAAGAAAATATGTTCTGTAACAGTTGAAAGTAAGTTGGCAAAAAGTTGAAATTGCATCCATTTCAAATGGAAATGGATGCAATTCAAATGCAAAAAATGGCATTTTTTGGCCATTTCTATGAAAAGTGAATTTGATCTGAGCAACCTCAGGAGCACTGAGAAGATCCCTGGGGAAGCCGTGGAACGTGGGCTGCAGCACGTTTAGGAGGTTTAGGCTGTACGAATGGGGTTATTTGAGTCCCCAGAGAGAGATGGTGGCAAATACAAAAGGAAAATCATAGAATCACAGAATGGCTTGGGTTGGAAGGGACCTCAAAGATAATCTAGTTCCAACCTCCCTGCCTTTCACCGGACCAGGTTGCTCAAAGACCCGTTCAACCTGGCCTGGAACACTTCCAGGGATGGGGCATCAGCAGCTTCTCGGGGCAACCTGTGCCAGTGTCTCACCACCCTCACAGGGAAGAATTTCGTCCCAGTATCCAATCTACACCTACTCTCAGTTTGAATCCATCACCCCAAGTCCTATCACTACATGCCCTTTAAAGCAGTTCTGCCAACAAACGACAGGGATGCGTACACTTCTGCCCCACGGGGTGTATTTTAGGCTGAGGGCCGTACATTTTTAGCGCTTTAACGCAGTGACTGAGCCCACGTAAAACCAGAGAGGGCTGGCGGGCAGCTCCGCGGGTGCGCCTGAAGGACGCGCGGCCCTTGGACCGCCGCGAGAAGGGCAGCGCTACCCCTACGGGAAAACTGCTCCTCCAAATTGCCCTTTCCTAGAAGACCCCCTTTCCCTTCCCGATCCCCCCTCGGGCCGCCGCTCCCACCCTTCCCACGGCCGCTCCCGCCCCCGCGCCGGACGCGATGCGAGCTGGCACCGCCCCCGCGCCCGCCCGGCCCCCGGCCCGGCAGGAGCCCC
>VZTI01000468.1:1000372-1071251 GCA_013397865.1 Struthidea cinerea | reverse complement strand
GCCGGGGCTGCGCTGGCGGGGCAGGTCGGGCGCCGCGCTCAGCCGCAGCCCTCCCGGCGAGAGCTGCCGGGCGCGATGCTCAATTAGGCGGCCCGAGCCCTTGCGAACGCGGCGGGCAGGCGTAGCAGCCCGCAGCGGAGCTGGGAGGGCGGGCAGGCGGCTCCCCATGGCGAGCAGCCGGAGCATCGAGCTGGAGCACTTCGAGGAGCGGGACAAGCGGCAGCAGCGCTCCGGGCCGCGGCGCGGAGGCTCCGGGTCCGGCGGCGGCGCGGGGCCGCGGGGCAATGGGCTGGTGCCCAGCCCGGCGCACAGCGCCCACTGCAGCCTCTACCGCACCCGCACCCTGCAGGCGCTCAGCTCCGAGAAGAAGGCGCGCAAAGCCCGCTTCTACCGCAACGGGGACAGGTACTTCAAGGGCTTGGTGTACGCCATCTCCCCCGACCGCTTCCGTTCCTTCGACGCCCTCCTGGTGGAGCTCACCCGGTCCCTGTCGGACAACGTGAACCTGCCCCAGGGGGTCCGCACCATCTACACCATCGATGGCAGCAAGAAGCTCACCAGCCTGGACGAGCTGGTGGAAGGTGAGGGGGGATATCAAAGTTCGGCTGGAGGTGGCCATGGGACCTGGTGGTGGGTTGCGGGCGCTCCCTGGGGTGAGCTTCCCAGTCGCTACCCGGATTAAAGCGGAGAGATCGCCTTGCTGAAAACTGGCTGCTGCAGAGTCCGTGAGGGCAAGTGGCCAGGGTTGCCCGCTGCTGTGAGGGGCGGTAGGGCCTCGTTTCCCCAGTGTGGACCATCCACTTCTCCCGTCATCCCGAGTGCTGCCATCTGCATGCGCTGGGCTTGACTCCAATGGTAGTTAAGCAGCAGGTGCTCTTTTCATCTGCAAGAGCTGTAAAGTTGTTGGTTACCTTCCATTTGTAGGAGAGGGAAATGCTGTAATTTAGTTCTCTAAGTGTCGTTGTTGACTCACAGTGGCTTCACCCTTCAGAGAGGAAGCCCCTGTGCTGTGAAAAAAGGGTATGTCTCTCCTACCACTTACTTAAACCAACAGGTGTAAAGTCCTAATTTCAACTGTGATCGGAGTCCACGTTAAAAGAGGGAGTTATCTACCTTGTCTGATTTTCTAAAGCATGTTGTAGAATCAGGTATGTTTCAGAGTTGTTCCTAAGTAGCTTTTCATAATGGGACTTAGCTGCTAAGGTTATGTAGACCTTGCAAATCTGAACAGAGCAGCACTTGACTGTCTCAAAATGGGGCCAGAAGTACTGTTTTGTGAATCAAACATATGCCCGTTGTTTGTGGGGAGTGATAATTATCAGAATGAGGAGCAGAATTCCCCAGTCTTTTCACATGATGTCTTAAAATACAGTTTAAGATCAGCATTGCCTGCTTTCCAAGTGCACAGGTTATGTTGCACACACTGAGAGGTTTATAATGAATTTGCACTTGATGGTTGTCCTCAGGTATTTAATACATCGGCCACTGCAGTCTTCAACCCTGTGATTCTGTGTGCCAGGTGTAGCTGGTTTGCGTTAACGAAGAAAGATTTGTAGGCCTTCCAATGCCTCCTACTTCCTCAGCTTTCAGCTGCCTATCCTTTGAGCTTTGGTTTGGAAGCTTTCCTTTTCAAAGCGGTGCTGAATCACACCTGGAGAATTTGATGAGAAAGGGAACCTGAAGATGTTTATCTAATCCGCCAGTAAGAGCACTGGGAGTTAAGGACCAGCTGCTCCACAACATGGAAGAGAAATAGGGGGGCTACAGCATTTGCTGTGCCAAGTGGGTCTCCCTCAAAAAAGGTATGCATGGAAGGGTACCTTCCTGATAGTGACATAGTGCTGAGGACTTATGGGATCTACTGTATGGCTGTTCTACAGTGAAAAGAGAGGAAATATAAAATTGTTGTAGAGTGAAATGATGAGCCTGTGGTGATAAACGAAATGAAGTAAGTAAAAAACTTTTTCATGATTTGGTGGTTAATTTAGAGATACCTTAAAAAAATACGGTATGCTGAAGTGGTGACAGAAGGGAAGGGCGATGAAACTAGCGATAATGTGGGGTGACTTTCAAAATGTTGCAGCAGGAATGATATTAGGCTTTTATGACTTAAAACAAAGACAGAATTACTTGCTGAACAGCAGTTTATACTCTTACAACTATAAATTAATAACTGAAAGCAAAATTTACTCTTTGTGCTTTCAATGAGTATTTGAAGAGACAACCTTTAATGTGGCTCTTCACTGGAGGAATAAAGCAAAATAAATGTCACAATCGAAATGCCACTTCCGTGCTTTCTCAGTGAAATGAAAAGGGGGGAAAAAAGAGTCCCAATTACGTAGTCGTCTATCCATGACCAATACAACTCTCAGGAATCTTAAGAAAATCCTACAGCATCATAATTGGATTAGTATATTCTCCAGTTAGCATGCTAAAAACTTTACCAGTGTAAGACTAATCACCACACAGAGAAAGGAGAGTATATACAGGAAGGACAGGACAGCACACAAGTAGTGAATTTATCATTCCTTGAAATTATTTGAGTTTTTTGCCAGCTGGTTTGTTCTCGAGGTGCTGGAAGAAATTTGATTTGGATTCATTTCCTTTATTTCTTGTGGTTACAGCACAGCAAGCCTGAATTTCTACTCTCGAGTAAATACTCCAACATTGGTGTTGACCTAAAGCTTGAACTGCAGAAGCACCAGAAGTAGTTTTGCTGTATTGCTTTTTAATATTTTCAGAAAGGAAAATAAAACTAAAGTGTTGTAGTGCGTGCCAGCCACAGGCTGAGCACCAGACTGCGTGATGCAATACCGAGCTCGCTGGTCTCTTGGCACGTTCCCGGTGTTCCTGAATTGGGACATGGAGTCACAGCAGTTCAGGTTCAGTAGTGGCAGATCTCTGCAGTGAGCAGAAGGTGAGTGCTCAGCAAACCTTGCCAAACCAGCAAGATCTGCATTAAACCTCCCTCAGCTCCAGCCTGTGCGCGTAGCTCTTGGACAGTGACATGTCCCAGTGCAGACAAGCTCTTTAAGGCTTATTTGCCATTTATCAGGTTAGTATCTGTCTGGGATACAAAAGCTGGCAACATCTGTATTGTGACAAGCTGAATTGAGTCACTGATAAACATTTTTTTGAGTTTGGCTGTATTTGGCAATCTGTTTCACTGTCTGTCATTTTAAGAGAAAAAGAGCTAATGCATAGACATACTGAGGATATCAAATATTGCTGTTATGGGTTGAGCCAGTTAAAAATTGGACCAGATCATGTTTACTAGTCAAAAATAGAAGCTCCATTTTAAGCATATTGCTTTTCTTAACTGGATATGACAATCAAAAAAGCATGCTCTGCTGGACCAGCCTGAGGCAAATATAATTTATATTCTCAGCCCCTGTAGATTAGGAAATAATATGGCTCATGAGTTTGACAGTTTTCACTGTTTTCTTAGAATGGGAGGAGGGAAGAATTTCATTGTCTGCTCCTGATCTGTTTGAGCAGGCAGATCCAGAGAGGAGGTGGGGGCTGGGACTATTATGACTTTCTTATAGTTTCTTTCTTCCAGCTTTACTCTCAGACATAACACTGCTTTTTACTTTAGAATAGGAGATTCCATGTGTAATTTTATACTTGCCCTTCAGTATCAAAAAGGGAATAGTAGATTAAGTTTTATTTTCTACCAGAGTTAGCTATTTAAGTGTTTGTCTGTTTCCTTCAGTGTCCCTTACAAATGTAGGTTTCGTAAAGCATGACACCATGGTAGTAGAACTGTGGAGCTCTTTCGTCCTGAGCTATGTGTTTTATGTGGATGTTGGTCATACTCTGTCTCAGTATCCTTTGCTTTCATTGTCTTGTTAATGAAGGACATGGAGAATCCCGATTGTAAAGGTCTGCTGCGAAGTTGGGAGTTATTGTTGGATTTTGGGAGAGGAAACCAAGTGTAGACTTTATTCCTGGAAAGAGAAGTTATGTTGATTTTGCATCTAATGGGAATCCTTCTAGTTCCCTAGAAAAATGGCTGAGAGTCTTTGTTCTTTCAGCAACAGTGCTTAATTAATACAGTCCTTTATAAAATGTCAGTAGTTTTGTCTGCGTGGTTGCGCACACAAGCAACAGGCAACTGTAGGGAAGTCCCTGGGAAGGGTCGGGGCAGGGCAGTCCTCATGCATGGCCAGGACACACAGCACAGGGCAATATCTGATTTACAGGAATGAGCTTTGCCTCATTAATACAGAATAAGTGAATGTGTTTTGAAATGAGGTGTTCAACAATCCAAGTTTTTTCTGCCTTAGACCATTGTTGTTGCTGCATATTACATTTCAATCCTGCATAAAGTACCTGTGATTTTAGTTGACGTGCACTGTTGTATTAGGTCAAGAATATCTTTCCTCTTGTCAGGGCAAGCAGATGGTAACACCAAGTAGGCAGTTTGTATTTTCGCTTGTTCCAAAAGGTATGATTACCTTCCTGTGCTAAAGCCAGAAGCTGTAATGCTTTAAAAAAAGAGGCAAACGTAGCAAGTTGAACAAAGAAGGGTAAAAAAGGAGGATGAAAGAAGGATTAAAAAACACTGAAAGCATATTCTTCCAAGTATGTGTTCAAATCACTGTAGTGACACAGTTCTGGAGTGATGGGGTGTGGACGTGGAATGTGGATGTAATTCTTAGTTAACTTCTTACCCAAGTAAAATAAAATAGTTCCACCACCATCCATCTCCTAGTTTCAGGGATGGGGGAGTTGTAGTTTACCTGAAAAGGGTTATTTGCTTCCTGTGGAGAAGGCACATGGTGTTAGGTGTGTTTGATACCAGGTGGCATTGACTGTCTTCTGAGAGCTTTTACCCTGCCTGAGCAGGGGGTTGAATTTCCAGACGTCTCTTCCAACCCCAGCTGTTCTGTGTTTCTGTGAAAGCCTGTAGGAAGCTGTTATCTGCACCTCTTCTTGTCTAAATAAAGTCAAAAGAGAACTAGTAGCAGTTAGTCATCTGCTAAAATCCTGGTTGTCATCCCAGGTTTTAAAAAGTGCATGGGGAACTCGAAGTGCTGTAGATGAGGAAAGATCGTGACTTATACGGGGTTATTAAAGGTGATATGAAAGTGAATTGTAAGAAACTAATGAGGAGGGAAGTTGCTCAAAGTAAGGAAGGAAAGAGAAATTGAAATAACCCAATCCTTCATAAAAGGGGTAGTTTTATTTTTAGATCAGTCATATATGCTGTAAATACACTGTTCCGGAAATCTGCTTGGCTTTGTGTGCACAGAACACGGAAAGGGCACTCTGCTGTGTTTCCTAAAGTTAGAAAGAAGGTCAGTACCCCTAATGACTACCTTGCTGTACTAAATAAGCAACTTTTGGTACCTTTGAAGCTAAAGAGTTGCACCCAAAGAAGCCAAGGAACATAAGGTGAACAGGTGAAATCCATCTAGATACCTGCCCTGTCCTATGGGATTCACAGAGGAACACATGCTTAAAAAAATGGAAACTGTTTTCCTTCTCTAGGGATGTTTTTACCTGTCAGCTGTATCATTCTCTGTTATGCTGAGTGCCATTTAAAAAGTGATCCTTCATGTGAATTTCAGGAGATAGTGGTTATTAACCTTGCAAGCCAGAAAACCTTATTCAGATACTTTTGTTTCAAATATTCCTGAGGATTTTTGAGCGTTGCACGCTTAATTCATTCCTTTTGTTGCTCACTATGTGGCATATCCACAGTTGGTTTCTATCCTAATGCCAGGGAAAACTAAATATTTTAATACTAATATTTTAAACTAAATATATGTAAGTATTTTGTTAGTAGTCTCTATTTTTTAAGGACAAAAAGTCTGAGTATTTTTAGGCTATTTGTTAAATGCTTAGCAGTGAGGCTTGGCTCACAAAACTTGTGCTCTGGAGAACTCCAAATGGTCAGGCAGCTGTGTTCCCTCAAAACTGCACGTATCACACTTATGATACAAAAGGGCGGGATGCATCCTGCTTTTTGTATTAGTACTTAATATTGCATGGCTGAATTTAGAATAATAATAAATAATAAATAAGAATAAAATACTCCGGGTTGAAAGAGACCTTTGAGATCATCTAGTCCAGCCAGCCACTCAGTACTGCCACTGTAACCCCTAAACCACATCATCCAGTGCCAGATCCAAGTGCCTCTTAAACACCTGCAGGGCGGTGACTCCACCACCTCCCTGAGGAACCTATTCCAGTGCCTGACCACCCTAACAGTGAAAAGATTTTTTCTAATACCTCATCTGAGTTTCCCCTGTCTCAGCTTTAGGCCATTTCCTCTATTCCTCTTGCTGCAGGCATGGCAGAAGAGACCACCCCTACCTCCTTCCAACCTCCTTTCAGGGAGCTGTGGAGAGCCACGAGGTCCCCCCTGAGCCTACTCTTCTCCAGACTAAACAAACCCAGCTCCCTCAGCCATTCCTCATAAGACACGTTTTCTAGACCCTTCATGAGCCTTGTTTCCCTTCTCTGGACATGCTGCAGCTCCTCACTGTCCTTTTTAAAGTGAGGGGCCCGGAACTGGACACGGCACTCGAGGTGTGGTCTCACCAGTGCTGGGTACAGGGGAACAATCCCTGCCCTGCTCCTGCTGGCTGATACAGGCCAGGATGCCATTGGCCTTCTTGGCCACATGGGCACACTCTGGCTCATGCTCAGCTGCTGTCAGCCAGCACCCCCAGGTGTCCCTTTCCGTCCCAGGCCACTCCTCACCCAGCCTGTGTTGTTGTGTGGCTCAGGTGCAGAACCCCACACTTCACCTTACTGAGCCTCCTGCAGTTGTGTCCTCAGCCCAGATCAAGTCTGTCCAGGTCTCCAGCAGAGCCTTCAAGGGATGCCTTGAGCACATCAACACTTCCACCCAACTCGGTGTCTTCTGCACAGTTACTGAGGGTGCACTCAATCCCCGTGTCCAGATCATCCATAAAGACATTAAACAGGACCGGCCCAGAGCTGAGCCCTGGGGAACGCCATTAGTGACCAGCTGCCAACTGGGTTTGTCTCCATTCACCACAGCTCTCTGGGCCCAGCCATCCAGCCCAATTTTTACCCATTGAAGGGTCCACCCACCCAAGCTGCAAGCCGCCAGTCTTTCGAGGAGGATGCTGTGGCCGATGGTCTCAAACACTTCACTGAAGTCTAGATAGACCCTAGATAGACACATCCACAGCCTTCCCCTCATCTACTAAGTGTATACCCTACTATCCTTATCCATACATTTTTATCTTGAAAGGCACATTTCCTGAGGGTTAGTGTTGAAGAAGTAAGATGACAAAATAAAAACTTTGTGGATGAGTTTCTAAGTAAGCAAACCAGTATTTAGGCAGCTGATGACCTATGGCTATTTGTCGGTCAGATTGACCAGTGTAGTTTTGTTTTCTCTTTTATCCATTCTCTGTGTTCATTATCTGTATTTTCCTGTTGGCTGTCTGGAACTGGAATCCTTTTGCATTGTACTTAAGACATATACACAGCACACGTGCCGTTCTTGCTTCGTGGATAGTGTATCTGGTTATTAATTCAGTGCAGCTAAATTATTTAGAGGCAGGTAATGTTTCCTTGTCAATAGGCAGTGTTTCATGTCTTCTAGCTGACTTTCTACTGTTCATAAGACTTGGAAAATCAGAAGTAGACTGACGCCATTTGCTGATTATATTGTGACCCAAAATATCAGCAGATGTTTCTCCTTTTAAGCAAGCATATGCCCCAGTTGAGGAGTTTTTGGTGGCAGCAGGATTTCTTCATGGAAGACCTGGCACTTTTAGCTTGCTCTGGGTACTGTAATGAATCATGGGATGGATGGCACATACACTCTGTTGAAATTATGCTGTGAACTTATAAGGAGGTTTCAGGCTTCTGCCAAAACTGCTCTGCAGCCTGGTTGAGCTTTCTGCTGTGGAATAGTTTGGCTGGGCTCAAGAGTCCCAGATGTCCCCTACGCCTGGAATTGTTGCATTTTTTTCCTGCATTTAAATAAAAAGAAGAAAGCACTGCTTGATAGATCTTTCTGCTTTGGTAGCCTATAGTGTGCTTCTTTACCTGCAAATCTCAGTGTAACATTAGTGACTAAATTCAGGCTCTGGTCTGAAACCTGGGGAGCTGATTCGTGTTAATGCTCATGTTGTAAGCTGAAGACATGGTATTTACTTTCCATAGTGTAACTGCTATGACTCTGTGCTAGTTAAAGCTAGTATGCATTAACTTTAAAATCTTTCAAGATTATAAATGGAAAGTGGGCCTTCAAACCATAAAATTGACCATATTGAAGTCAGCTGTGTAAATATTTGAAGTATTGTTTATGCCTCTTTTTGCAGTTGTGTCAACTTTCTAGGGCTGGTAGATGTACAAATGCAAAAAGAAAAAAAACTACAGCCTCATCAAAATGCCACTGAAGTCTCAGAAAATATTTCCTTTGTATTTGGGATGATATGTATTTAGGTTAGACACATGAAAAATCTCATTCAAGGCAGTCAGTGAAACAGTCAAATTTATTTATGTTTGTGATTTTTAACTGTAAAGGTATCTGTTACTTTGTGAACAACGTTTGAAATCAATTTGATTGGTTCAACCCCTCTAGACCCCCTCAAAAATCAAGTATTGCGTGTTATATTTTACAAATATTAGTTTTATGGAAGATTGTGGAGATTATCAGAAGTGTGTACTTATACATGAATTAATCCCAAGCAGATTTAAAATCAGGTCATACATGAAAGCTGTGAGCAAATATGGTATATAATATAACATTTTCAGGTTCTTACCTACAAAAAATTAATGTAAAAAAGAGATAATACTTCTACAAATGACTTGATGGCTCTTCCAAATAGACATACATAAGTGCATTTTTCTACTTTGGAGGATGACTAAAATAATTTAACAATAGAACACCTTTATTCATGCTTGCTTGTCAAGGGATGGTGTTTTCTCAGGCATGCTTTTAGGTGTGATGTAAGTTACCCCTGCCATTTTTTTTCCTTACATATTTTCATCTGTTAAGTAGTCAATTGCATACCCTGTTAAACAAATGTTTAACTCGTTCCTAGAAAACCATTCTTTATCCAGAGAGCAGCATTTGGCTTCCTCATTATACTGTTTCTTGGGTTTTTTCATCTTTTGCAAGTTTTTAAATAGAAACTGTGGATGAAGTCCTGTCTGTGGTAAAATAATTAGAAGTTTAAGTAATAATTTCAAAACTTCATCCTTTGTCTTTAAGTCATGAAACAAGTGAATCACTCAGTGAATGTGTTTTCTCACTTACAGCCCTTGCTCTAGTCTTGCCATATGTGCCTGCCTTGCAGGTGTAGTAGTAAAATCTGTTTTCCATGTGAAACTTGTGTTACTTAACTTTATTTATATGTCTGGTATATGAAAGCAGGCATGGACTTTAAAACACTTACTAAACAATCTGTAATATACTACATTCTCAAGTAATTAGACTTTCCTGTATCTGCCAACTGTAGGAAATTTTCCATTCATTTTGGCAGATTTTTTTTTTTTTTTTTTTTTTTTTTTTAAGCTGGAATAGTTTGTGCTTCAATTTAAGTCTTGGCTAAATGTAGCTGAAGCAAATAATTTGAAATTCTTTCTTTTAAGTTATTACATTGTTTTAACTTGAAAGCACTTCCTGGGTTTTGTTGCTGTGGCCTCTGCTTAAAGGAAAAGAAGTAACAAGAAGAAATCTGCATTGCAACCCTTTGAGATAATCAAGGAATTATTTTATTCATGCATCAAGCAAGGGAACCAGTAGGAGACAGAAAGTTTTACACTGCATTTTTAAAGAAATATAGATCCTTTTGGATGAATATTGACTGAAAATTTTATAAAAGTACGCTTTCTGCTGTCCTATAGGGTGCTGTAGTACAGCTGTGACAGATAATAGGTCACATTCCATGATAGTACAAGGAAGATGCTCTATTTATGATTACGAGTCTGTAAAAGACAAAGCCAGCATGCCTGTTGAAACTCTTCTGTGATAAATCCTTGATCAAAGGGACCTTTTGTCCTCTACCTTTACTTTATGTAAAGCAATTAATTTACTTCAAGTTTGAGACTCTGTTTCTGAGTAGCTTTAATTTTCATGTATTTATTTTTTTAAACTTTGTTAATTTAAATCTCAGCCCTGAGATTTAACTTTGAATTACCTTGTGTGCATTTGCTGGGTTTTTTTAAATGGTCTAGGAAGTGCATGGGTTTTGAGTTGGAAAGGATAATTCTGAACATGCTCTATGATGGTGAATTTTGAGGTGCTTCGCAGAATTTATTTAAAACTCTTTTGCACACAGCGGGACAGACTGTCCTAAGAGTTTGTGCTGGTTTTGGCTGGGATAATTTTCTTCATGGTAGCTGGTATGGGCTATGTGTTGTGTTTGTTTTTGAAACAGTGTTGATAACAGGGGGATGTTTTTGTTACTGCTGAGCAGGGCTCACACAGAGCCAAGGCCTTTTTGGCTTCTTGCACCATCTCACCAGCGAGTGGGCTGGGGGAGAATGAAGTTGGGAGGGGACACAGCTGGGACAGCTGACCCCAACTGGCCCAAGTGATATTCCAGACCATGTGACATCATGCTCAGCTTATAAATCTGGGGGAAGAAGAAGGAAGAGGGGGAATGTTCAGAGTTACAGTGTGTGGCTTCCCAAGTTACCACGACCGTGATGGAGCCTGGCTTTCCTGGAGGTGGCTGAGCACCTGCCTGTCTTTGGGAAGTGGTGAATGAATTCCTTGTTTCGCTTTGCTTGCACCTCTGGCTTTTGGTTTCCCTATTAAACCGTCTCTATCTCAGTCCATGAGTTTTGTTTTACCCTTCTGATTTTGCCTCTTCCGTCCCACTGAGTGGAGTGAGCAGGTGGCTCTGTGGTGCTTAGTCTGGAGTTACACCATGCTGGGGTTCTACATCATGCAGGAAGGTAATGGGAGAGGGGAGAATACCAAAATGATCAGCAGGTGTAATTAGTAAGCCTATTGGAATGAATTAGAGCTACCAGCTTCTTGAGGTGCTTCTCAGTTGGCAGCACTGAGTTCAGAGACAGGCTTACTGGCAGTTGTTCAGAAAACAAGCACAGTCCTTTGAATCTAGTGCTAGAGGATGTAGAGGGCGAAGCCTTTGCTTTTGATTGTAGCTGAGCTGCTGCAACAAAACTTGAATATCTCATGCCATTTTGCAGTAACAAGATAGATGAGGAAAACAGCTGTTGAAAGAGACGTGCACGTCTTTAGAATCATAGGATATCTTAGTTTGAGAGGGACTTTCTGAAGTCATCTCATTCAACATCTTGCTCGGGTTTGATAAAATCAGATTGCTTGGAGATTTGTTACAATTTAGCGTGTAGTTCTGGAGCAGCACAAGCTTCTAGACCGCCACGCTCCTTACAAAGCTGTGTGGAATTTGGGGTTCTTTTTCTCCTGCCTGTAAATTAGTGCTAGTGTGCAGCATGCAGCTCTTTTTCAACGAGTTTATGGGCTGAAAAGACCTCCTTTCTCTTAGCTAATTTTTTTGGAGAAAGAGGAGGAGTCTAGTTTTGTGTGTATCAGTTTGTTTTGTGCACCACTTGGTCTGTGAATATGAGGAGGAATGAGGGGGATGAGTGAAGAGGAAGAGTACAGGCAAGGCAGTGGCATCCACAGAACCTCACCCCAGTTTCCTAGTATCTGAGTGGATACAGTCTCAGTGATGTTCGTGGAGGCAGAACTGGCTGCCAGAATGTCCCAAACAAAATCATTGTTAACTTGGCTTAATTATAATCTGTGTTCTTTCAAATACAGCAAGTAGACTTTCAAGAAGGTCTAAATACAAGATAAATTACAAAGCAGTGTAATTGGTATTGGAAAAGAAACAAGAAAGTCTTTCAGCTCACAGTAATTCTTCAGGGTTTTGAAAGTAGTTTAGTATCTTGCTTTTGGAACAAGCTCTGCAACTTCTAAGACAAATCAGCTCTCCAATCTAGAGTTTGGAAAGTAAAAGTGTTGTTTAAAAGTTTTCTAGTGTGTATCTAAATGTAGGCATACATTTTGTAGCTCCTACAGTTCTGTCCCCTAGATGTATATTTACTCTTTACTCCTCTTGCTGTGCATGTAAGAGGTGACTTCGGTTTGTTCCACCAGTGACTTTGCATAGTTTTAATCTTAGAACAGGTTAAGCTTTTTAAGATATAGGTAGCTCTTCTGTCTGGAGCAATGGTGTATTCTGTCAGTTTGGAATGCTTACCTTTCATCATTCCGGCAATACTCTGCCCTTCCAAGAATGTCTTGGGATGTCATCTTGTGACACCCCAAGGATGTGGGTTACACAAACAACCCAGAGTTAAAGGTGTCCTTGGTCATGGTTTGCATCTTGAATATTGCTGTCAGGTGTCAAGAGTTGTCATAAGCAGCAAGCAGTCCTCCTCTTTTTCTTTTTCTTTAAAAAACCAAAACCAAACACCCCCCCCCAAAAAAAAAAAAAAAGAAACAAACACCAAAACAACAAAAAAAACCAGCTTTGAAGTAGGAAAGAAAAATGGGGAAGTGTAAATGTCCTATTATACTCCCATGTGAATGCATTTCAAATGTGTGTCCTTGGTAGAAAGTCAGTAACTCCTGTTAGATTAATGTGCCTTTCAGGGTAAGGGTCTTGAGGTGCTTAAATTTATTATGTTAAAACTTGCTGTTGTAAAATAGTTAAGCATAGACATGGGTGTACGTATCTTGAAGTATATGTTTGAGGGATAAATCGGGGAGGACCTGGATATTTGCTGGAGGAGAATGCTCTTAATGTCATGTGTTATGAGCTCAGGTAATTTAAGCACTTGCAAAATGACTCAAAATCCAAAAGACGTGTGAAATGTCTTGAACCTCCTCATTACTCCCTACTATTTTTTATTTTGTTTCTAAACCAGAGAAAACCTGTTTTGAAACATGTTGAAAGCACTCTGTGATATTGTTTGGGTGGAAAGCTCTGATAATTTACAGTCCTCCTTGTTGAACTACAGGAAAATCACTCCCAAAATATTTGTCTTTTTTGTTTTGTTTACCTTTTAAATTGACGAAGTAGCTGCAAACCCCCTCAAACTGTGAACGTGTCCTCTTCTTTTCAGGTGAAAGCTATGTGTGTGCATCCAATGAACCATATCGCAAAGTTGATTACACCAAGAACGTCAACCCGAACTGGTGTGTGAACATAAGGACTGGGTCCAGTCGGTCCTTGACGTCTTTGACATCCACAAGGAGCGAGGTGAAGGAGAGTAAAGATTTCATTAAACCCAAGTTAGTGACTGTTATTAGGAGTGGAGTAAAGCCACGGAAAGCTGTGAGAATTCTGCTGAACAAGAAGACTGCTCACTCCTTCGAACAGGTCTTGAATGACATCACCGAAGCCATTAAGTTAGACTCGGGTGTAGTCAAGAGACTTTGTACACTGGATGGGAAGCAGGTAGGAGAATAAACTGCTGTGGCCATCTAATAATCTAAAATGCTCTGTTTTCATAAGTTGAATTCTCGTTACTGTATATGCTTTAATCTGCTTCTGAATAATGACAGTTTAAAAACCATCAACTTTTAAAAACTTCATTAAAATATTAATACACACCACAAAATTAGAATTGCATAGTGTGTAAAATAAGTGGATCTTTGCATTCAAGTAAAACAAAATATTTTTATGCCAGCTTTTTTGCATTGCCCAAAAAAGTGATGGTGGATTAAGTAATACCGTTTCTTTGAAACATTTGAACTTGTTAAGGTATCTATGTGTTTTCAGAAGCAGAGTCCTGTTTTCAGACTACTACTTAGTGCTGAGTGGTATAAGAAAAATATTGATGTCTCCTTCCATTGCACCTCAACAGATTGCTATTTGTCTTTCCAGAGGTAGTAACTGACATGAGCTGAGGTCAAGAATTCTATCTGAAATGAATAATTCTGGGAGGGTGGTCCCATCTCTGCAACTTGCTTTTTTTTGCTTTTAGTTTCACCTCTGCAAGAACACAGCCAGGGTTAATGATGTGGTAGGTGTGTGTTCTTGCACAGAAATACAAAGGAGTGGCCCACAGGATGTTCTGCTGCACCACTTTAAAGTGCCAGGAATACGCTTGCTGCTGATCAGTCACATTAATGACTCAGCTCTTCATAGAACAGGACTTTGATACCTGATACTTTTATTTGACACTGCTGTGGAACTCTGACAGCATTGTGACTTCAGTAATAGAATAACACAGGCTGCAGAGTAGATCACGTTGGTATCAGGTACCTGGGCTCTTGTACTGTTGACTAAACATTGGTATCCTTGCTCATTCAACAGGTATTTCTGTGTACCTGCATACCTATACGTCTGCATGAACTAATTGTAAAAGTTTCAGTTGTGTTCAGAGATGTGGGCATTTTTATTGTCGAGCTTTTTATAATGTTTAATGCCTATAAACCACTTTTTCTTGGTGCAAGCTGCTAACAAATGTATTGCAGAAAAAATGGGCTTAGATTGCCTTGATATGAGGTCTGTCTTTGGTTATGTTCTGTGTGCTTGGATACACTTCTTATAGGGAAATATGTGAAAAGAACAACTTCTGTGTTTTGGTGAAAATATAGCAAGGCAAAGGCATCACTGAAACTTGATTTTCAGTGTTTGGTGGCAGCACGACGACGTGCTCTTTAGTTTTTCTGATAGGTTTGATTTTTAAATGAGATTTGTTAGTGCTACTTCTTAACAGAGAATCCTTCCTAGGAACATCCAAAAGGTGTTTGTCATGTTTAATTTAAATCATAATAAAATAGCTTTGAGGATATTTATTATGCAGTAATTAGTCTCTTCTGCCCATGAAGTGTTCCGTCACTGTCTCAGATGATTTTAGGTTTCTCAAGCAAATAGAGAGTCAGTAAGGAAAACTGCAAAAGCTGGGATTGTCAGTTCACATTCACCTCTTCTTGCATTGTTAAAATAGCAGAAACTCACTAATCTGCATTGATACGGAAGATGCAGTAGTGCACCAGGGATCAATAAAAGTAGTTAACATTAAATATCACATATGTTGCTTGCATGTTGCCCTCACCCACGGTGGATGATGACTGTCTTCAGTCCATGGTGAGGATGACCAATCATTAGTAATGCTCCAAAATATGACTTTTATTTGCTGCAGTACCTCCTCCTCCCCTTCTGTGGTAAAGACAGTCATTGCACTTGGACTGCAGCTGTAGGAGTGTTCTCAGGCAGGATTGAGAAATCCCTAAATCTGACTGTGAACAGTCTGCAGAGAGCTGCTCCATGCAGCTACCTCTCTGTGTAAACTGTTCCAGCAGTAGTAGTGCATAAATGTGGAGGCCTCCCTTCCACTGGGGAGAAAGGCCTTGTGCTTTTCCACAGCCTTTGGGAAGGAGCCTTTGTTGCACAACCACAGTGTGACTGTGTTTTAAGAGGTTGTGAGATGGAGTGCCCCAAAGAGAAGACCTATCCACTTTAAACACCCTGACAAAAAGAAAAGCCTTCTATTGCTCATCTAGGAGTATGGAGAGTTCTTGTTGTGTTTTGTTTTTTGTTTATTTCTCTTTCCCCAAAGTGAAGGGCTGACTCTTGTTTGAGGCAGTAGGGTTTTTTTTTAATTTGTTTTTTCATTGCCAGTATATGTAGAGGTTGGTGCCGAAGGGCTTTTTGGGGTTTGGCACATAAGGAGTTGCTTTTCTGCCAACTACCAATTGGTGGAAATTTCTGAGCCTATTTTCTCTAATGTAGTAATTGCTTATTCTTCTAAATCTGCTAGGGAGGCAGATCTTTTATGTTCATTGTAGTGTTGGCACAGCTTGAAAGGCAACCATTAAAAAAAAAGGCATTTTGTAAATGGGTATGTTCCTATAAATGTAGCTCTTGTGTTTCTCATGGTTCTAATTTTTTTTTTCCTTGCTTCTTTGTATTTTTATCTCTGTGGAAATACATTTTTTTTGAATTTTTTTTTCTGAGTGAACAGTCTTATTTTCTGTTTAATATGAAATTGGGACTGAAATTCAGATGTTTAAAACATGCATGTATAAAATTTGTATCCTTTGATTAGGGAATGCATTGTTCTGTTAATTTGTGGTGTGATTTTTTTTTATTCCAGTAGAACCATTTAATGTGTAGGAAGAAATTATGATAAAACCAGTGATCTTTCTGACCAGTAGAACAGAAAGGATGTCCTCAAAAGAGTTTTTATTTACTCTCCTGACTTAATTAATCTTGTCTGTAGCAACATCTTGATGATAATAGTAACACAGAGAACAACACCTGACCTGGATATTTTCCTTGATTATTGTGTGTGAAGAAAGACAAGTATCTGGTTTTTAATTGTAAGAGTTTAAAATGTTTGCAAGGTTTCCTTTAATCTTCAGTTTCAGTACGAATGCTGTAACTTAACATGTTAGTGCTTTGTAGCCTGAAGTACAGATTTATTTTTAACTATGTTGATGCTGGGCTTAATTCTCTAACTTTTAAGCCATTGAGCAACCAACTTTTTTTTTACCTCTCGAGACTGTTGAGATGATTTTTAAGTGAGGAAAAATATTTCTGTAAAAGTAACTAGGCTTTAACTTTGCAGTGCAGGCTTCTGCTATTCCAGTCTTTGTGCTTCTGACATTGAGGTTTGCCTAATATATTTGCTTGACCAAAGTGTTTTCCTTACTTGGCTGCATTTTCCTGGAATCTGTCACTATCCTGCTGTGAAGCAAGGACAGTCAGACTGAAACTTCTCCAGTTGGGAAGTTAACCCTTTGTTATCTCTCAAGAGAATGGAGGGTTTCTTTCTTGCTAAACAAGCTTCAGTCACTGTGAAGTGTGGGGCAGCAGCTGCGTGGTGAGTTGGGGGAGAAGTTTCCTGTGAGAAATTCACAAAAAAAACATACAAAACTCTGAAACTTGTGTTATTTGACACACAAAAGAAAACTAAATCTTCACACTTTTTAAGCTTGCAGCGTGTGGCAGTTTCATGGATAAATATCCACAACAGGATTGAAAAGCTGGATGAGCCACCTTTTCTATACTCTGTTCCCAAAATAGTGAGAATGCACCAAAAATTAGCCTTTTTTTGAAGGTCATTTTTGATGGGCCACAGGTGGCTATCTCTGAAACCAGAAGTTCCCCAATTTTCTGTTAATGAAGTTTATTAATAAAGTGCTCATTAAAAGTAAATGAGTAACTGAAGATAGTTACTACATGTGGATGTATTTATACTCATCGTGCTCTCTTCTCAGTGATTTTTTAATTCTCTAGTGACAGATTCAAAAACCTTAGTAGAGAAGGCAGCTTTTGTAAACGGGATCTTGTATTTGCTTTGCTGTTAACATACCTATCACAGAGGGCAGTAACCAAAATAAGGGATCAGCAGGAGAGATTTTGTTTATCAGTGTAACAGATTTTCCCCATATTCTTGATTCTTTTGGCACATAGGCTTTTGTCATTCAGATCTCAAAAGTTTCCATTAATACAGTATTTTTGCTACAATCTTAATCTCAGTAGAGATCTGACTGTTTAGTACTGAGAGAAGAACATATGAATTTCATTTTTCTCAGTTTTTCCATTTTGTTGGCAAAGATGTACTTGTATGAGATGATTCTTTTAAAAATAATTTTATTGCATTTAAGTACTTTTTGGGAAACATTTCCCTTTAGTTCAATTCTCTCCTACTTTAGGAGGAGGTTCCTTAAGTCTAGAGCCTGGGCTCTAGAAGTGTACTTTTTTTGTGTGTGACATTTAATTGTACTGTTACATCACTGATATCTCATTAGGGGGTGAGAAACAACTGTGACAGAAACTTGTTTCAGTGTTAGGAGGCATGATTTGTAGTTGAAAGCTCCCAAGGTGAATCAAGTTTTTATCTTGCATCTCAGGCTTTAATGTAGTACAGATGCCGTAAAAATGTATTGGAAATGGCACAGGTTTGAATTTCTGCTACCAGCAATTTTTGCAAGAACAGAAATCTCCAGCTTTTTTCTTTTCTTTTGCAGTTCTAGTTCTGCTGAAATTTAAAATACCATTTTAAGCTGAAATGTTGCATTAATCTGTGAGTACGAGGGGAAGAAATCCTTGAGCCCTTGCATAGCTCACAACTCTTGTAAAGGCTTATATATTGTTACAGGGGAATGTCAGTGGCAGCAGCAGAGAGAGCAATTCTCTGCATTGCAGATCCCACAGAAAGAATTTGTGGGCAAGGAGTCTTTCCTCAGCTAACTTCAGGATTTTGAATAGTATAGTCCCTGAATTCATCTTAAAGGCTGAGGGTCACAAGAGATAGAGTCAACTCTTAGAAGGCGATTTACAGTTTGCCAAACTGCAGCAGAGTGGTTGGGGATTTTACACTGGGGATATGATTGCCAGTAGAACTATGGAAAGAGTAGATTTCCGTACTGAACCATACTGAACCATGAATTCTGAAAGGCTTTTCAGAATTCATGGTTCATATCCATAAGAAAAAGCATATGAATCTGCCTATTTTGTGGGAAATTACATAAGTGGTGGTTATGTCTATTCTGGGATAGAGGGGGACATACACTGGCTTATGAAAGCTCAGTAGGATGTGTGAAGCATCATATGAGAGAATGGGAGCAGGACCAGCAGAGACCTCTTGATGCAGCAGTGGGATAGCACTGCAACGTAAGAGTGATGTATCAGCTGGAAAGAGACATTTATATTGTTGGCTTGGAGTTTTTTCTTTCGTTTCGAGTTTTCGTAGCTGACATGAGTCTGCAAATTATTATTGTGTGAGAAATAGTAAAAGGTGTTGTGGAGGTGAACCCAGAAGTTGTATTTAGATTGTCTTTACGGAGAGAGAACAGCACTTCCAAAAGAGAGATCTTCCAAGAGAGTAGGAGCTAAGTGGCTTGGGAAGTTAAATCAGGAAATATACACACAATACAGAGGAGGAAAGCTCATACTAGATGTCAAGAGCCATTCTTCTCATTCAGTGGATCAACTTGAGACAAAACCAATGTGGTAGAGCTAAAGATTACTTTCCAGGGCGTAGGGAAACCTAGAAAAACAGTATAGAGGAGTCCTGGATGAGTCTAACGTTCTTACAGCTGATGTTCCTTAGATGAGATGTGAGTCCCTGAGGTTGAGATAAATAAATTTAACTCTCAGACTTACAGGGCAAAAAAATGATGGAGCAGTATTGTGAATAACTTTCTGATGGTTGGCTGGATTATTTCCCTTTGTTTGAGTAAATATGTCGCAGTGGAATACCTGTATCACCTGGAAGTTGAAAAATTTCACGTTTGGTACAGTCACTTCCGTGTGTGTAACAGACCAGAAGGGCACTGACACAGCACCCGTCTGTTTGGGGAGCCTGCTGGTTTGAGTTGAGCTCTGAACACAGAGTGCTTCAACTGAGTGCGTGAGGTTGGATTTGGGGATGATTTGGGGGCTTTTTTGTTGTTTGTTGGGGTTGTTTTTAACAATACGTAGTTATGAATCAATTACTTGACTGGGGAGAGAGACAAGGGGAAGAAAATAGTGGCTACTTCTTTGTATCTGAAATAAGCTTTTTTTTAATGCTGTCTTTTCTCATCAGTCAGCTAGGGAAGCATGGCCCAGAAAAAACGCACTACTCACCGAATGCACTGTTGGAATATTGTTGTTCGGGGTGGTTATTGATGACTCACTGCCAAACCGGAATTTCATATTGGGTAGGGGTCAATGAATGTGTGGCTGTATGAGTCTCTGGAAATGACCTGGAAGATGGAATGGAGGATATGCTTAACAAATACAGATGAGCTACAGGAAACCTGGAGAACAGAAGATTAGAAACTTGACAAACTGCAGACAAAGCAGTTGGAGTAATCTTACACTCACTGGTTATTAACAATGCAGATAGGAAATGACAAGTAGTTCTGGCTGAAGTGGTAAAGGATCACAGCTGAAGATGTGAAGATGAATTTGTGGTGTCACTGGTGGTGCATAGGAAGGGAAAGCCAACATCCATGTGGAAGTTGCAGTCAATCATCTTGTTTTTGATGTAGGTGTCAGGTGCCCACTTTGCTCTGTCCTGTTCAATGCAATGATGCCAGCTAGAGACAGCTTTATTATGGAAAATCCACAAAGGAGTAAAAAGATGTAAGAAAACACGTTCTATACAGAAAGGTTGAAGGAAATGGGATAGCTGAGACTATAGAAAGATAATCAGCAAGTTTTTTGTGTGGATGAACAAAAAAACCCAACAAAACTAACAGCAAAAGAAAATTTTCTCTGTGTTTTCCCTATGTATAGAAAAAGGAGTAATAGGCTTACAGTCAAGATCAGATGCTGTGGAACTCGATGGTAGATAGCCTCTGTGAAAATAAGAATAATGAAGAGGTGATTTCTTTATTATTATTTTCAGCAGATAACTGGAGTGCAGCAGTCTCTAAGGTTTCTGAAAACTGATTGGATTTGAGTGTTTCAGTAACTAAAGGTGATCTACCACTTTGGAAGAGCTGTTAAGCTGGAGATAAAATAAAAATCTGAATGCCTGTTAAAGTGTGCATGTGTACACCTGCAACCCTCTTAATTCAAACAGCAGGGGTTACAGTTTAATTAAGTTTTACCCTAGTGCTAGCAAACCTCTCTTAATGTTTGATGTGAAACATGATTTAAGGGAAGCTGGGCTTGTGCTGGAGGCTGGAATTGTCTCAGAGAACAGCTCTGGACAGATGCCTGTCAGTGTGGGATACAAACCTTGCAAGTCTTACTGAAAACAAAAGAATTAAAGTGGCTTTAATCTTCAGGAAGTCTGTATGGCAGGAAATGAATTCATCCATGGACACCGCTATGTGGTATTTTTGGTCAGACTTCCAATAGGTGTGCTCAGAGCTGGGAGCCATGGCTTTTTATTGCTAGAAGGAAGGAGGAAATAGCATGCTCGAGCAGAGGAGATAATTTTGGCCTCTGCTCATGGACCTAGAAATATTCCCATCCGTAGTTATATATGGAAGCAAGTATTTGTCTGAAACCAACCTGAAATTAACCCTGCCCTGTCATAGTTGCAGCAATCTGAAAAACACTCTAAATATGAAAATACAGAAATCTTTTCCCAGGTACATATTTGTCATGGAACGCTTTCCAAAGCGTTTTCATTACATGTCGTGGTGCAAAGTACGTGGGCAGATAATGTGGGGTTTATGATTTAGCCTGGAGAGTATTTACCAAGTTGCCAGAGGATCTCACATTACCAGTCCAATTATAATTTTAAGGAAGGAAAAATGCAAAATGGTAAGGATTTTGTTTCAAAGCAGCAAAACTGTGATGCTGAAGGTGCTACAGAAGAAGGGTTTAAAAACAAACAGAGCCTTGAATGTCTAGGGAGTCATCTCAGACGAGTGTGTTAAACTTGAAGTGAACAATAATGCTGAGGAAGCTCTTCAGCTTTGTTGCATATGCAAAAAATAAAGGTCATGCCATGTGAAACAGCCACAGTCTAGCACTGGGAAACTTGTCTCTCTGGAACAAAGGTCTTTAGAATTTGTCACAGCGGGGGAACCCCTGTGTCTTATTCTTGCTTTCTGGAGATCAATAACCCAGAATACAGTACAGATAGAATAGAGAATGTATCTCTTTCCCTCCCACAGGGATGCATAATTCTGGCTGTGGGGCTGTGGTGTAACGTTACGGGGAATGTGATAGCTGGTGTCCGCTGGATGTGAGTTTAATCTTTTTCAACGAGGTACAGTTTAGATATGTGATCAGTAATACCCATTGCCATCGGACTAGCAGGTTGGTGAAGTGTGACGTTAAAATAATAGAGTATTTCTAAAAATGAATATAAAATCATAACCTGGTATGAAGTCAGCACGTTTAAATTAGAGCGTGGCAACTGAAAAAATTGCTGATGTTTCAGCTAACGGGAAGCATGTGTGTCCTGTTAAAAGTGACATCCAACTTGCTGAAGTCTTTGTGGATCTATGGAGAGGATAAATCCTACTGGGATTTCAATTTTTGTCTGCGCACACCAAGAGCTGACAGCACTTAATAAAAATGACATGCTGCACAGTGTGGGAAACAATCAGTGCAGTAGTGGTGTCACCAGTGGTAGCGTTGCATCTTTGTTGATGTATGATTACAATAATTTCAGTGGTGGGTTACAGAAATGGTGTGTGTAGCTCTTGGAATAAAGGAGCGGTATGCAGTCATTGTCTGCCATCTGCCATGCTAAAGATTGGGTCACATGACTTGGAAACTAAACCTTGGGAATTTGTTATGTCCCGCTGAGCCTGCCCATTAACAGATAATTAGTCTGGTAAAAATCTTTTGAATTTATTCTGCAGCTGTCATATGCCAGATTAGGATTTGTGTCACAGGTTCCTCATTGCTTTGAGATCTTGGAAATTTTTTTCCTGTAATTAAATTACCCTGTGTTCCTTCAGTAAACAGTTCTTACGCTGTAATATTTTAACATGCAAATTTTCTTTAAGAATCCTGTTACATCTTACAGTGTAAAGCTGTTTACCAACCATGTATGAAAGGGTTTCAAGGCCGAATTTTCTCCATTCCTGTTCATAGCAGAGGCTGTAAGCAGACTTTCCAGTTTTAGGATTTGGCCTTCAGGTTGTCAGGTTGATGGATCTGTAGCTGCTTCTTGGTTGGCCGTAATCAGATAGTGCTTCTTAAGTCTACTGAAGCACAACTGAAATCTTCAAATATGAACTTTTATATTTGTACCAGTTACTCAGAAAAATGATGTTCTGTTCCATACTAAATTAATGGCAGGAAACATGAAACAGTTTGTTGGAGAGAGGAAAGGAATCTTTGTCTTTAATGTTTAAAATATTGCTAGCTGATTAATTTGCAGTGAACCTTTAAACAAAGAAACCTGAAGACTCAGAAGGAAAAGCAATATTGAAGTAATAGCCACACAAGCCAACTCTTAAAAGCAAAGAGCTTCCCAGCACTTAAAAGGAACAGTGACCCTGTTTATGGCTTCCAGATAGAAAGCTTTGCATAGGAGGGAGTGATAACTCAGTGTTTACAGGGTAGGCAGTAAAAGTCAGTGTTCTTGTCGCGCTTGTTCACTGAGCCAACAATCTTTTTTCTTTTTTTTCTGTTGTGCAAATATGCAATCTATGCCATGTTCTTAAATATTTATTTTGTTCATATTTATTTGGTGTTTTATTTACTGATACATAGCGCAGGATATCTCTGTGATTATGAAAGGCTTCTTAGAAGAAACCAAAATATTTCAGAAGAAAGCAAAAAAGGATAGAACATAGCTTGTAAACTAAATGGGAAGCTGGATTTTTGGCTAGTAGATTTGGCTTTTCTTGGTTTTCCCCATCTTATCTCGAACTTTCAACTCAATTAGTACTTACTTGGGGAGTTGTGGATAAAATTGTTGGAAAATAGACCAGTTAGCTAAGAAAAGTAACGATGATTATGCCATAAAGAGTACCAAAAGACCCAGAATCCTCTTTGTAAGTGATTTCTGAAGGTGCCATTTCCTTGCATGTAGAAACTTGCTGTTCCTCTTTTAAAAAAATCAAGGGTCTGGTTGCTTTAACCAGGATAAAATTGATCAAGAGAGAATCAAGCATGAGAGATTCCTTATTCTCCCTGTATTTTGCAAAGTACCCAAAAATACACACACTTAGAATATGCTCATGTGGCTGTACAGGCAGACATCTGGAGATGTCTCGGAAGTTGGAAAGCGTTCTGGCTTGATTTCCAAAGCGAACACGCTGGTGTACTGAACATCTGACTCAAAAAAACCCCATCTCTGCAAACAAAATCCATACACCACAATTGGCTTTATAGGAGCATTAGAGCAAACATGGCACGGTGAAATCTCCTGGTAGACAACTATTCTGGCCACTTCTCTTTGTGGCTGATATTTTTGCCTCGAAGGGAAAAGTATTCTCTCCAGTTCCCTGGAGCTGGCAGGGTTAAGCAGGGAAACCTGTCTTCTGCAGGTACCCATGCAAGACCTGTTGCATCATTTTTTCACACTAATCTGTTCTATTAGAGCACGCTTGTAATACTTGTTTGATATATACTTGCAAATTTTAGAATATATTACTTTATATTTTTTCTTGAAGCAAAAATGCAGCAAAATGGGTATCGTAAGCTTGTGAAATCTAAGAGGGACAATGAACAAATGATGAAATCTCATTCACGAAGCTCTATATTTTGTCCTCCTTCACTTTCATACACAAACAGTACCATTTCCTGGAGTTTTAGTATCAGAGTGGTGTTATCACTTGCAGTCCTTGAAGTCTGTCGCCTCCTTAAGAGCACACTCCTAGTTCAAGCACTGATCTTCCTTTACCTGGCAGGGATTTGCTCTTGCTTTTGGACTGACATAGGCAACAGGATGTGTGAAAACCTCATCATTGTCTTCTGTCACAAGTTAAATCGAGAAGCCCAGGAGAGAAGTTGCAGTCCAAGGTGCAAAAGTGTTTTTTGATAAGTCTTTAGGGTCTGAGAGGGCTTCGAATACTCTTGGAATTAGTAATTATTACACAGATTTTCTTGGGTTTGGTGCTTGAATACGTTTTGGTTTCTTACAGCACACTTCACCTTTTGCACATTGTTTTTTCCTGTCTTCTACTTCTCAAACGTTTGACTTTTAAAAATGTATTTATGATGCTTACATCTCATCAACTTCCTTTTCCTCCCATGTCACTGAATATTAAAATTTTAGAACAGTACTATAGTTAGTGGGGGAATGAAGATGTTTGATATTATTTCTAAAGGATAGACACTTCTCTGCAATTTCCAAAGTAATTCTCATGGCTTGCTCACGTATTTTGGCAATAATTAGTTGGAGATGAAAGTTTCTATTCCTTGAGCTTCTATTTTGGAACTTCATTTTTTTTTATCTTCATTTAAGGCCTACATAACAAAGTATGAATGACACCACACATATCATAATGGAAATGAAAAGGACTTACCAGATATTTTGTTTGTTTCAGTACAAATCAAAACACCTGAACAGGAAGTTATCAGAAGTAGTGAGAGGCTGTGTACCTCTAAAAATGACTGGGAGTTTAGCACCTTTTATTAGTTTTATCTGAGGCTTTCTGAAGCCCCTGCCACAGTCCTTTGTAAGAAATAAGATTTATATGGAGCTTTTGGATATAAACACCTAGCAAAAGTTACTAAGTATGGGGGAAAGGTATGCCTGAAAACTCAGCCTGATGGATGTTTAAGAAAAAAGCACATCTGGTTTTGAAGTTATTAAAATATGATTAGTCACACGGAGTTTATAAGGCCAGATCACAACACTTAAACCTCCTTTCTCCGTCTCTTGGGAGGCAGATGCAAGCCTAGAAATTTCTAAACACTGATCTGAAACTGAAAGCGTCACTTTATGCATATTGCTTAAATAAGGATTCTTAACTAAGCAATAAAAGCAGCTTTCATTGCATTAGCCCTGTCAGCAGGGTCTTCACTTGGTGGCTGGGAGTGGAGGGCGTAGCTTCTTTATCAAGGGTCTCCCTGAGGAGAGGAAATGGAATAGCTCTTGGTACTATCCTATGGAGAATGTTGCTGTCCTGTAGAAAATAGTTTGTACATACTCTCCTGGTTACACAAGATAAGTTATAAAAAAGAAGTTAACTGGTAAACAAAGGAAAATGAGATGCATACCTGCTGTGGTCTCCAGTGCTTGGACACAAATGCTCCATGCACACTGAGGTATGTTCTTCTGGACAATGGAAAGACTGTAAAAATAGGTCTCTGGATATTTCTTCTGAATATGAATCCACAGTGTTTCACCCTTCTCAAGTTTGCAGCTTGTATCTGAAATTACTTCCAAATCTTTTCATGTGGTTTTTGGTTTGGTATTTTCCTTCATCTGTAGCTGAGTTTACTAGTGAAATTCTCTTGGAATCACATGTGCATTAGAGGCAAAAAACTCCTGTCTTCTGGACTGTTTGGCTGATAGTTGGAAATGGAGCTATAGTTTATAGGGAATCTTTTCCTTTTTCCAGATTTTTTCCAAAATTGTAGTCCCTGTGTTTCTTCCTTCTCTTCAAAACCAATGAAAACTGATACAGATTTCCTAGCAATGTATTGTGAAAATTATCATTGCTCTGAACAAAAATTCTTTGGTGCTGTAAATGTTGGGGAAGGATGGAGGGAAAAGCTGGGTTTTCCCATGCAGACCCCACTGTGAATCCTTGTTAGTAGACTGACAAGAATTACAACACTTTCTCATTTGTATGATGGGAAAAAAAAAAAAGATTATATGAAGTTCAAAACCGACTGGGGACTAAACTAAAAAATCCTTGTTAGGTGTGACATGAGGAATAAATATTAATAACTCTTTTGTAAATTGACTTCGTTAGGGATGAGTCTGAAGTTAGAGGCTCTTTTTGAACTCATTTATTTCTCAGTGCTTTATATATTCAAATGTAATTAGTCTCAAAATGTTTTAGATGATTCATGTTCCTTCGTACCATGAGTCATTTTCAGTCTGACTAGCACACTCAAAAAACCTTTATTTTTAGCTAAGGGTTAGATATTTTTTGTATGACACCTGAATGTTTGTGTAAACTGTCCTCAGATGACAGGGAAGAAGTTATAACTTTGTCTTATTCTATAGAGCTACTTCTTTAAATTGTCATTTGCTATAATAGTGCAGGTTTTCTGTAAAATGGAATATTAGCAAAGTAACTCTTATTCTAACAGTGTATTACAGCTTTCAGTGAGAAAAGTAGCATTCTTTACCATATATACATATATATACATGCCTATATGAATATGCTTGAGGGTTTATATTTTGTTAAATACAGAAATAAATTGTTTTCACAATTTGTATCCCCAAAACAGCATTTTTTTTTCATAAAAAGTATAATTGTAACAGATTTTTCACTTCTAATATTCTGCTAGACTAGATTCTTCGGTTAAATCTGGCTGACAGTTCTTGGAATTTGATATATTAGGTAATGCTTCAGATTTGTGAACATTTCCAACTATGTTAAAAATTAAATTCTCAGGTCAGAATTAGGGTTCTGAGAAATTAATTTTCAGAAAATACCTGCATGTTTTCAGTAGTGCCTGGATATACTTGTAGCACTTGACAAGCTCTTCATTTGCAAAACAGCGATAATAAAATTGCTGGTTGCAAATTACTTGCTATGCATCACCTCTTTTGCAGAAACTTGATATCTGCCTTCCTCTAATTTACAGTGACCCTTCTCCATCACCTCTCTGATGGGATTTGATTTGCATTTGTTTTCCTTGCTTTGCTTCCGCTATCGTAGCGTTATTATTTCATTATTATAGTATCAAAGTAGCCTTGGAAGTCCCTCAAGTGATTTCAGTCTGGATATGACAGGCTTTTTTAATACCCCATTTCCCCTTCTTCCCCTGCTACTGGTACCGCTGGTGTGTGCTAGGGAAGGTATTTAAATGGATGGATCCCTGGGCAAGGTGTTAGTTGTACATACAAGTAGAGGGACAAATTTACCTGCTTCAACACTCACTCTCTTTGCCATCTTTCCAACTTAAAAGGATTGAGTGTCTGCAGCTTTTATTTCTTTTTTTATATTTGGTGTAGATGCTTTTTTGTTTTTCTGCTGATAATATATAGTTTCCACTGAAAGGTAAGGGTAACATTTAACAAATTCTAAAATTGCATCACTGTACCCATAACTGCTTGTTCTCTATAGTAAAATAAGGATGTTGTGACTTTATTCAGAGTGATAGTATGAGCTTTTTATAAATAATTTTCACCGAGAATTTTCACTTGTCTTTTCCCCTCCCTCTCTTGCCATCTTTCCTCCAATGTGGAATGAATTGTAGTAAAAGGTGAATTTTGTAAGCCAGTGGTATCAATACATTGTTGGGGGGCTTTTTGTTGCTGCAACAAAGTATAGAGTCACTTTAAAATCTTTTAATGGCAAATCGGTTGGAAAGCCACGGGGAACTTTTGGCTGTGGCTGTAGTAAAACTTATTTGAAACATTGTATTGGAAGAATAAGTAATCTTGCAACTTGATGTAAAATATTTCTTGGGTTTTAGCTGACGAAATATTGATGCCTCAGACCACTCACGTTAGGTAAAAATGATCTCAGTATACAGAAAGGTAATTCTGTCAAATGAAGACTTTTTTAAAATTTAACTTAGTTCAGTGGGTTAAAGTTTTACTTGCCCTTAGCCCAATTTGTCCCAAGCTTCATAGTAGTAAAGGATGAGCAATTGTGCTTCCCAGGAATGATGGAGATTGGAGGGACCATCAAGAAGTAAATGAAATGCACTTTTGCAGTGTTTCTTTAAAAGAATGTCACCAGACAGTTTTAGAAAAAGCTGATGCAGCATCTGCCACTTTGTGGTGGCAGACAATAAATCCCCATAGAGGATTTCTGCACTCATTTGGATATAAGGAGTTTACAATGACACACAATAAATATGGCCTTTACTTCAGTCTACTTAACTGAAGTAGACTGAAGTAAAAGTCTTAACTTTAAAATATTTTATTCTTAAGCATCAATAAAATTTGCCAATTTTGACAAAACAAGTCATTATTTACTGTGAAATCTGAGTTGGCAGATGATTGCAATAACTTCTGAAGTGCATGACCGAGAGGGTGGCACAGTTACAGACTGAGGGTAGATACATTTGCATATAGCTTATGAGGCATATCAAAATTAATATGGTTTACTTTTTTAATTTCTGTACTTGTTGAAAAGCATAGAATACTTTCTAATTACAAAAATGCTTTAAACTTGTGTTCCTCCTATTTTTAATATGAGCTTAGAGGGAGATGAAACACGTGCATGTTTTAAATAGTGTTATTTTTGTAGTTCTTATACTCCTAAATTTTGCTGCTTTTCTATTCTTGTTGAGTCTTACTGCTTTTTTTTCTTCCCTGCATAGACTTCTCACAGTAGTAACTTGCTGAGGCACAGGGCAGTACTTGAACATTTCTGGCGGCTGTGTATAAACTTAAATTTGAGTTGACAGCACTTAATTAAACATGAAGCATATGATGAGTAACTGTGTGTAGGGGGAGATTGCACTTCCATTGTGGCTTGTTTTGTAAGTGGTTTTCATTTTTTAAGCCTGCTGGTTTTAGAGTTACCCGAAGTATTACAAATAAGTCAACCAAATCAGAGAAAGGAATCTTCCCAGGAGGACTAAGAACTTTGAATGAACTTGATTTTTGTACTACAGGCACTCCATGCTGTATCTTTTACAGCATTCTCCAGATGCTCTCAGGAATATCCATACTGATAAATACCGAGCTGAGAAAACTCAGCGTAAGTCCAGAGAATCTACTGCTCACTTACAGCTCTGAGCTGTTGTGCTTTGTTTGATCTAGGCCTTAAATGCAATAAAGGAATTATAAAAATGAGTTTTAGACTTTAGTGCAGCTCTGCAGAAAGCTGCATTCAGTCCTTGCAGGATGCTTGAGTTGCTCTGTGTTTATTAATAGTCCTCCCTCTTTTAAAAGCACCATTATGTGACTGCCATCTATTTAATGTAAATATTTGCATTTAAATTTCAATGTTTTTTTGTTTTTTTTGACTAGCAAGCAAATAGTTTTGTAACAAAAAATATTGCTACAGCCTTCTTTCCACAAAAGAAAAGCCTGTTGGGGAAACATCTATGGAATACTTAGATGCAGGATGAACCACAGGTTCCTGGAGCTGCAGTTAACTTTTCCATATGGTGTTCTAAGCAGCACTTTCAACGTGGTGTTCACAGAAAACAGATGGTTTCCAAAATCTGATTAGGAATAGAAAAGTAATCGCTGATAATTTAAAATTCCCTTCTTGGGGGTCTGTATCTCCTCTAGAAATATTTTTTGGGGAGACTCAGGAAAAGGAGGAAAAATATTCCACTGATTCAGTATATGCTTTCTAGAAAACCTTTTAGCATTGTGCCCTTGTTTTGGGAATAAATGAGCCATGTTGCTTATTATGCCTCAGACTTTCCACTTGCTACTAGATTGAAAAAGACTGTTGTTAATGTCAAATGGATGATTTGTAGCAATAAAAATGATTTCTCTAAGCATTTTTTTAAGGCAGCTACTAAGGCAGGTTGTTATATGGGGAAGGCTTTGTGAGTCAGGCAGGTGTCTGCCAGCACACCTTCATGCACTGTACAGAGTGCTCTGTAATGCCAGTCCTTTTTAATAAACTACTGGAGAAAATGTCACAGTGGAATAAAATCAAGGATGGTTGGATGTGCTGAACACAGACGAAAAATCAAGACTCTCTCAGAGTGAATGTGCTGAAAGTAGCTGGGCTTGGGTTCTGATTTTGAACACTAAATCAGTTGATCACTGACAGGGCCCCAAGGAGGTCTGCTTGGCACACACAGTGAAACTCTACCCAGAGCTAGTAAAAACAACATATGTTCCCAGAAGCTGCTTAGGAAGCTCTTTAAGCACTGGGGAATATCTGCAAAAGCTTTAGACCTTGAGAGTAGAAATAAGGACACCAATAACCTCAATAATGAAGGTGTAGTCACCACAACTATTACTCCCGCTTTAGCAATATTGGCTAAATGGATTAGGGCTAATACTGCTGTAAACAAGTGTGAGAGTGGTTAAATTCTAACCAGGATTCTAGTATGGACAGAAATTCTCCTGATTGGAGGAACTTGTAAGAGCAGGCAGCGTAAAGGGAATCTTTTAGTATGACTGCTTTAATGGTGATGTTCTGACACATTTAACAACCTGCTTTAGCCTTTTATGGTCTATGTTATCTCAAGGCTGGTGATATTCCAGCATTTGAAGAGGATGTCAGAAATCACACCTAAGGAAGCATTTTCTGCTCTTGGAGAGTATGATTCTTGTGGTCTAAAGAGAATGGCAAGAGATCAAGTGTTTCTGACACAAGGTACCTACAATATATTAATAAAATGAGATTTTTCTTTTAAATCAGCTCATTCAGGATCTGACAGCTAACTTTATCTTAAGCCATATGCGTCATGGAAGGGGGGAAAAAAGAGACAAATCCCTGCGGGTGCTGAAATTATGATGCTTCTCCAGTCATTGTGTACTTTATGCAGCTCAAACCAATAAAGTGTTGACCTGACTGCTGCAAACTGGAGGGATGGTGTTGATGCCATGTTGCCGTACGTGTGGTCAGAAGTGTGTGACGAGGACAACCTGCGCAGCGTTTGCTTCAAAGCCTGTGTAGCTGTGGGCAGGTTCAGTACCTGCTGCTGATGTGCTACTGAACAGTAGCTGGTGCTGCTCCTGGCTTCATGGAGTTGTGCTCTTGAGATATTGAGAGGCTGCCCTTATTCCTTTTATTCTGCTGTGTTGCAAGCAGACTCTGGTGCACTGTGTGCATTTCTGTGCCACTGCAAACTCGGGTGCAGGCTGTGGAAGGGGCTGTGCTACAGACCTCCCTTCTGCATGGAGTATTCTCATTACAGAATAAATTTTAAAACTATTTGAATACCCCTTTAGGCTCTTTTATGTAATGATCTTGTGTGTGCTTAGTCTGGGTGAGGACATTGCTTTTTAGGAAAACGAGGAGGGAATTTGGAATTTTTTTTCTGTTTGGCAAATTAATCCTGATGATGGTAGTGAAAAAACCCTGTAATCCAAGCATTCATGATTTACTTGCATAAGTATTTCCATCAGCTGCAGCAATAGGTACATTTTGAGCCAGATTGAACATCCTGATACCATTCTCTTTAAACTGCAATATGTTGCAAAAGCATGAGTGCTGCAGCATGGATTTGGCCCCACTGAGCTGGACCTTGATTAATTCCACTTCTTGGGAGCTATGATGGAAACAGAATTAAAGCTGCCAGAGACACACTGCAGTAGCAGGTCACCTGCTGGGGCTGCATTTGCTACTCCTAAGTGCCCCAGACTGATTTAGGATCAGGAACACAGGGAACACCCTCTGTATCATTGAAGATGATCTCCCTGTCACTAGCTGTGTGGCATTACAGCCCTCATCTGTTCCCAGTTTTGTTGTAAACTGGAACATAGTTTGCATTTTTATCTATATTTGCGGTTTAAGTAATGTTTCTGAAACTTCTCTTTCATCAAAATTGAAAACAGGTTTGACAGATATATAACGATGCTAAAGAGAGCTGGTTAAAGGGTAAAAAACCCCACAGAATGGTGAAGCCAGTGGCACTAGCAGGCACAAAACTATTTCATAACCGCTCTTGCTGATATGGAAATGTAATTTTTTTTTCCTCATTATTCACATGTATAACTTTTGCTTCCGTTTCCGTAGCCTGGTCTTAGTTTTTAGCTTGAAGCAGATGAGGTTTTGCTTGCTGTTTCTGTTTGTTTATTTAACCAGAAATAGGTGATTACTGATTTCCAGACTAGCTAGCTTTGTACACAATATGATTTGGAATATGAAGAGATCCTATTGCTGCATTTTCTGATTTACTGTCTGTGAAAAAAATATGATCAATGCAGTGAAAATAATGAGGTCTGGTGCATGAGGTGTTTAGACAAAGTATGATGAAATGCTTAATGAATTGGTGATTTAACAAAAAAAACCCCAAAAGACCCACCAAAACCTGAAATTAACAGAAGTACCCCAATTCATATTTCTTATTGTATTTAAATGGACTTTCAGTAATCTATTAATGCTTCTTAAGTGCTTTTTATATAGAGGGAAAAGGGTTAATCAAAAAAGCAGCCCTCAAGTAAAAAAATGCTTTCAGTGAACTCTTTTATTTGAAAAGCAGAAACTTGGTAGACTGTCAGTTTAGCAGTAGTTATCTTGAATAGAATTTTGGAAAAAATAGCTTTTGCCAAACCACTGAAAAGGTTTGGTCAGCCAGAATCTCGATATTGTACAAATCCAAATTTTGCACTGGGCCTCCCATTATGTAAATTGGCTTTGTGAGTCAAAGAGGTTTGTATTACAAGGAATAAATATGCAATTCTATGTAAATTGAAGGAATATTTGCTCTTCAATGAGTGGCGGGAGTTTGGAAGAAAGTATGGATTCAAGTAGTGCCCGATATAAGTGGAAGAAAGTGGAAAATTCTTGAAGAGTGCCAGCATTGCTTTCTGAGCAGAGCCTTCAGTATTGAGTTTCACTGTTACTGATGTTATGGTTTTACGATTGTGTTTGCTCCAATCTACACTTCATAGTTCAGGGTCTTAAAGAAGGAGGAAGCCTGGAATATATTTTTAAAGTTTCTTATTTAAAAAAAAAATGGTTTGGAAATGGATCTGCAGTAACAATCTGTGATGTATTATTGCTGGTTATTTCCAGGTAGGATTAATTATTTCTGAAGCTAATTAATTCAAAATGGGATGAACTTCCTCATGCATTTCAAAAGCACCCATGATGTGATTGATACAGAGGTCCATAAAACATGATGATGCTACCAGATGCTTCCGGTGTTCAGCAGCATTTCTCATGTTCTGGCTCAGCAGAAACAGTCACCCAGACTACTTTAGAGGTTTTTAATATTTAGTAGCCTATTGCTGAATTATGGCCCTCTAAGCATCTTCTGATCTACTCATGCTTTACCCAAAAAAACCCCAGCACTGAGTCGGTATTTAACTCAGAAAAGAAAAAGTACTGAGCCACCTAAATCATCTGCCCAACTCACCAAAGTTGAGTTCCAATCTGCTAATAGCAGTATAGCAATGAAAGTATTGTGTTGTGATTTTAAAACAAGCCTCAGCAGATGCCATAAAAGTCATAAATGGGGTTTAGCACCTCTTTTCTGTGCTCTTAAGTGGTCTGGGGAATTGGGCAGGTGTTTAGTTCTGTGTTTCTGGGGGGAGAGGGCATCCATTTTGCTTTTTTTCCTGAAATTGTGGATGTTTGTTCAAAGGAAGAACTGAAATTTCCAGATCTGAAGGAAGAAGCTTGTGTGGCATTTTGTTGGGTTTTGTTTCCAGGAGAAACTGATGGAGACACCTTTTCTTCTGGTCTGACAGTATTGATGCATCTGTTCTTTTGTCAGTACCTAAAGTGCATTTGTAATATATTTGCTGTCTGAACATGAAATCAAACATGTTTCTATGTCTTCAAATGTGTTTTACATCTGTTTATCAGCTTATTAAAGCAATTCAGAAGCAGCAGCAGCAGACTTGGAAGTGATACTGGTCGAAGTTGGGAGCTAATGAGATTGAACTGGATCTTTGAAAGCCAGATAAAAAGTAGTTTCTATTTCCTGTGTTACATTAATTTTTCTCACATTTCTGAGCTTCTCATCCTTTTATTAATCAGTTATATCCTCATTTTTCTTACTTGGTGCCCCTAGCCCAGCATAGCTGTTCCAGTTTTTGCATGCAAGTACAACAGACCTCAATAATTCATGACAGGTGAAGTAGAGTAAGCATGGAAGTTAATTTGCTGAGCACAAAACACCCCCACGGTCTATATGGATGTATTTTTACACGGAATTTCTGTCTTTTCATCTGTGAAATATCATTGTTTGAAATGGGGCATAGAGAGAGAACATCCGTAAGCTGAACTGAATTTCCTTTCTGCATTTCCAGTTTGCAGTTAAGTGAGGAGGACACTTCAAGAGTCAAATAACTTTAAAGGCTGTGTGTGCTGTTATTCACTGGCAAGCTGTTAGCGTTGCCAAACCTGTAAGGTAATACTATAAAAATAGAACTGTAAGTGTATTTAGAAGTATGGTTGTTGTTGTTGTGCTGAAACAAATAGAACACTAATTAAATGAAGTGTCTTAAGGGCCAAAAAAAAAGTTAAATGACCAAAATTTAAAATACATGTGAAAAGCATCCTTCTAATCTGTAAGGAGCTCAATGGATTCTGTCAAGGCTTCTTGTTACGTGAAGTAGTATCTAAGAAGGGAACAGAACTGAGAGAGAGACCTGAATTTATAGGGTACCTGAAGTTTTTCCCCTCCTATTGCTGTGAAAAACAGCTTTGAATGACTGCAAGACTGAAACCCTGACACAGGAACTCGGAGAACAACAGATTTTTAGATCTCTACACAATGATATTAAATTTCAGTGAGTCATGCATTCCAACTAATATTTTGTGCCTTAGAATTACTTAATTTGATTTTTTAATAGAATATGAACAGAAAACTGACTTTAGCAGCTCCTGCATGAACAGTTCAAGCCATAGGAAAAACACAGAATCACAGACTTATCAGTTGAATGGACCTCTAAATGTCATCTAATCCAACCCCTCTGCAAGCAGGGACATCCTCAACTAGATCAGGTTGCTCAGAGCCCCATCCAACTTGACCTTGAATTTTTTCCTGGGATACGACACCCACAACCTCACTGGACAACCTGTTCCAGTGTAAAGCTATAAATCTCTAATTCAAAGCTTAAAGAGTCATGAAAAATTATTTGTAGCTGTCATCAAAGGACATTTCCAGATTTCTACCTTTTCTTTTATTCTTTCTGCACTGGCCACAAACTGAGTTTGAATTTCTTATTTGTCTGTGGAAAAACAGTTCTCATATAAAGAGCTGCAGCTTTTGTAATGTCTCCAGGAAATTGTCTGCCCATGAACACTGGAAATTTAGGATTGCAATAGATTGCTGATGCATGCTGCAGAAACTCTTCTCATCTAAAGAACCAAAAATACCTGAAAGTACATTGGATATTTGCCCATATAATTTTGGGGTTTTTTAAGTTCTCCACAATATGTAGATGCCATGTTTTTCAAGTAGGGTGATAAGCTAAAGGCACTGATTTCTATAAAAGTGCAAAAGAGGTGATTTTATGGGGAAAAAAAAAATGGTATAACTTAAATTTTAACTGCATTTGTATTGTGGAACAGGGTGTCATTAAATCAGTAAGATTTGATTTAATTGGATGAACCAGACATCTGTCCTTATATGTACCCTTTTTTCTTTTAATGTGCTTTCATAATACAAGAACCTTTTATTTTTTAGCCTAGCTGCTCCCTGATAAGATGGAAGGTTAGCTGTGTGAAGTCAGGTGCTATTTTTGGCTCTGTATTAGGCTTCCCAGTTATGCCACTTAAGGAAAGAATCTGTTATGCTGACTTGTGAGCCGGTGTGATTAATGCACCTATGGGCAAAGATATCCTCGTCTTGTAACTGGAAATCCTCTTGTTTGTTTTCCTCTTCTGACAAACTGGATTATGTTCACAATCACGAGCTGCGCTTGCTATTTTTCTGTTTCCAATTTCCACTTCCTGCATGCTTAGTAAGGCTGTTGTTTCTTTGTGTAACTCATGAAACTGAGAAGCATGGCATTAAATTTCACTGTTTAATAAACTGGAATTGTGGACTCTTGTTGAAGTGATGGATAATGGTGAGGGAAGGGTTGTTCAGGGGTGTTTTGTTTTATAGAGGCAGATGAGTTGTACAGCGTGATTCAAAGTGATTCAGTTTCCAGAACTTTAGTGCTTTTCAGCTGTTATTTTCTGATATCTAAATAGCTGCACATAATCAGTACAATAATTGAAATGCCATTTTGCAGACAGATCAGTTTTGCCCTTGGGAAAAACCGGTGAACAGACCTTGCCAGAAAGTCCTACTGCACTGGAAGTCTTTAAGAGACAGATTCATGTAGGAACTCACTTTAACTTATGCATATTCCTACAGCTTACTTTTCTTCCTGTCATTTCCATTGCAGTGAGGATGATCTATTTGAATCACACCCAAATGCAATCTTCCATTTCCACGTGTTCATTTTCCAAATTAAATTTTTGAGATGTTGAAAAAATACATGCAAAAATCTTCTTGAAATTGAGATTAAAAACTAAAATGTGAGATGCTCTCTATGCTGTCCTCTGTCCCCAACAGCTGTAGGGCTGTGTGAGTTGTGGTGACCTGACTAGTCTGTTTATTCAGTATTTCTGCATTGTCATACTGTAACAGGCGTTTCCTGGGCTTTCTGCCAGACTTTTTCTGTTTACAAGGCAGCAGGCAAAGATTTAACATTTCTGTTTCCTTTCTTACTCCTTAGATTCCCTGTGGGATGTAAGGGTTTGTCTTCTCCTTTTTTCACTGCTATTCCTCGTCATGGAGTATCAGTGGAAAGAGGTTCATTTTCTAATGGTGACTGTAATTATGTGACACAGCCACTGATTAAGTAGTCATTTAGGAAGCTGGCCTAGAAGAATTGCTCTCATTATGGTCTTTGTTTCAATTTTTTTCCCTCTTTTTCTGTTTTCTTAAATAGGTTAACGAGCTCCCTGTATCCAAGGCAGGAAAATTCAACATTTACAAATTATTAGAAACAGAAAACTTAGTTTTTCTCTCACTGCTTACTGAATTTATTAAACTTGAAGGACAAGACAAAAGGATGCAAGGTGCCAAACCTCAAGTGGTAAATTGGACAATGTCTTGTGGAAGCTCTGACCTAGAAATCAGATTTATTTCATAGTTTATTGCAGTGTCCAGCAGAGCTGAGGAGGCCCTCAGACCTTGCTTAAGCTGTGGTTATGCATAGCTTTATGAATGTGAATAATTTCATTGACTGTGGTGGGACTGCTGGGTAGTTTAAAATTAACCAACAGCATGGGTTTAAAAGGGACTTTGTAGAGTAAGACCAAAAAAACAAGTGAGCTACTTGAATTAATTATAGAGAAAAAGGACCGTCAACAGGCTCTTTAATATCTGAGGTAATTTTGTTGGTCGAGATGCACAGTCTTGTAACACAAGATCAGGTAATGAGTTTTAAATTTTGTAACCCAGTTGATACTTCGGCATCCTTTCTGCGTGATCTGATCCGTTACTGTATTTCATGTTTCCCTTGCAGACAAAATCGTTGTGCGTTTGAGCCTCAGAAATTAAGAGGCATTTGACCTAATTCCAATTATTTTCAGAGAACAAAGGAGGGGTTTTTTCCCTCCTTGTCTGCTAATGACCTCCTGGAAGTTGACTGTTGGGGAAGTTATTGTGATGCCTTGCGTTGTCTGCATAGCTACAGCCAGTAGGAAAGATGTGGGTGTCTAGAGTCTTACCAAGCTCACGGTTTTGTATCCTCAGACTTCAGGACTCCCCAGCCCACCCTAAAGCTGTTGTGGGCAGACTTGCCCAGTCTCAGTACCATTTGAGCTCTGTCAAGCCTTGAGCCACAGGGTAGCAGCTTGCTTACCCTTCCCTTGGTGTTGTGTAATTTTGTACACGTTGGGAATTCCCAGAGGGATTCTGTAGCAGAGCAGTCACAGAGGAAAGACATAAACTGGTGAGGAGCAGAAGCTTTTGCAAGTGTCAAGTGCTTCTTCATTACACCAGCAGGAATCTTACCAGTCTGACCCGATTTTCCAGGTTTACTACGGATCTGATGTAGCAGCGGGTTTGGGTGCCGTTCTTGTGCACAGTGTGGGCTTCTGGCCCTTGAACAGTTTCCTTTTTTTGCCTGCTTCCAAGTTGCTTAGCATGCTTGCCTTTGACACTTTGTCATTTCTGTGAAGTGAAGAGGTTGTTCATTAAAAAAAGAATACTGGCAATTACGGTATTTTTTTAAAGGGCATGTCAGGGGCTCATTGATTTGACTTTTCTTGCTATTTCTCCTTCCTTGGCTATATTCTAGCTACCCATCTGGCTATTCCCTCACTGAAGACATGTCAGGAAACACGACTCGGGATAACCAGGCAAAATAGCTGCCATAAGCTAGTATTGAACTTCTTGTGTGCCTCTTGGTTCAGTCACGAAGGGCACTGATGGATTAGTAAGTAGTTAAGAATATTGGTTAAATATCTCCCCTTTCCCTTAGTCAAGTTATTCTGAGAAAGAGCAGAAACCAAGGGGAATTTCCCAGGTAAAAAAAATCCTGTGTGAAAATCGTGGCACTTGGTAGGAAAGGGTGGGAATGCCCTTTTCACCTTCCTTTCTGAGTTCCTGAGGCTGCCCAGAGGAAACTTCCTTTTGAAAGTTAAGCCTGCTCCGGTGGGTGATGGAGCTGAAATGGGAGACAGACAACTGACCTGTTTCTGCAGGAGTGCTTTCCTTGCATTTTGCACCATAGGACATGCATAAGCCCTGGAAATGTAAGGCTGGCAGCTTCAGGAAACGCTGCAAGAATTTTAATAAGGCTGAATGGCAGTGAAGAGGAAGTGGCAGTGCTAAAAGTATTTCAAAAGGGGAAACAAAAATGATGATTTCAAATATGACCTGATGGACAAAATAGACAAATATTTGACTTTTGCTCACTCAGAAAAAAAGTTGATGTAAGGGGCAAAGGGCAGAACTGCCAGGGCAGCATGGCTGTAATCTGTCCCAGTCAGAGGAACAGCATTTCCCACAAGAAATGTGGAGACCCCTCACACTTAAGGCAGTAGCAGGGAGGTTGCGTCCAGATTTGTTATGCTGACATTTAAGAAATTATTCACATTTTCTTTTAGCAATTCATGGGGAAAAAACCCCGCTGTAGTCCTTGAAGAATTTCAGCCTCAAATGCCTGTCTCAGCTGCTGAGCTGAAAATGCATTCACAAATCCAGGTGTTGCTGTGCATGCCAGTTTTCCTAGTTTTCCTTTTGCCTCGTATGTTATGTGCTTCCTTTTTAAAATATTTACATCATATCCTGTTTTCTTGAAGTCAGTAGATACAAATGTTTCTTCCATTGTTAAAATAAATAGAAATAATCTCCTATCTTTTCCAGTTTTGATGTTTTAGATCCATTTTCAGCTGCTGCTGAGAATTTGTAATCCCGAAAAGCTTTCCCCAGATGGAGGGTGTGGCTCTTCAGGCTTAAACTGTGCAGTCCTGTAGCTGATTACTTAAATGGAATCAGACACACTAAAGCCAAACTATTTGTCTTTGTAGCTCTTCCTCTACGTTCAGAATGAAGCACATTTGTAGAGCTAGAATAAATACAGTTTATCCAGCAAGCTATTGGCTGGGGGCTGTTGATACATGATCACAGAACACTGTTTAGTGCTAAAGATTTCAGGGAATTTGAATTTCCAAGAATTTTTCAAGTGTTTATAAAACCTTCTTGGCTCCAGTCTCCCAGTCGCTCTCTCTCTCTCTTTTTTTTTTAAAGTGTTTTTCTTCTGGAGATTGGAGGGGAAAATGTTTTCTGGATAAAGGTTTATTTATTTATTTCAATTTTTTTCTATTGTATCTTAATCATAAAGGACAATCAATAAATACATGATGAATTCTGCTTATAAAAGATTGATCGTGATTCATGTTTTTTCTGGAGGGGAACGTATCTTCTGTTTGTTAGATGAGGTGGGAGTAGGGATTGATGTAAATCACATTTCAAGGCATGTGTGGTGGTAAAGGGAAAGGGATTTCCATATGGATGACAATTTGTATATTCTAATCCAGTGGCTTGATCTGACTGAAGACGTATTTCTTTGAAAAGAGCAAACTTCTTTGGTTTTAAATATTTGTCAGAAACATAAGCCTGTTTTGGCAGGTAAATACGATAGGTATATGTGACATTAAAGCACTGCAGTAGTATACAGCAGTGGATCAGGAATTTGATTTTTCAAATAGGTATGTTTTTCTCCCTTCGTTTTCAACACCCCATGTTTGCGGGTTTTTTCTGCATTTGAACCACATTTTTTGTGCTTTTAGCTGTGTGATTTTGCAGCACTTTGACCGAAAATTGTCTTGCAAACTATTGTTAGTCATGACACTTCTGTAACATAGTGCATGTTTAGTTATATGTACCTCTCTTAAGAGAGGTCTTTGTCAAAAAACTTCATCCAGTGTCTCAAAATTTCATTCCTTCAGTTGGGGTCTTTTTTGAGCCTGTCAGGAAGCAGGGATTCCCTGAGTGATTTGCACATGGTCTCAGGAAGCTGAGAATGCAAGTGAAAGGATTCTGAGGAAAGGACTGAGTACAAATCCAGTCCAGTCTTACTCACACATTCTCCATTCTGCTGTGTGTAGAGACGTATTTTGAAGAAAAATGGTGCAGCAAGACAACCTGAGCAGCTTTGAGTTGTCAGAGGAGCACCATTAAGTCATTTCTTGTTTTAAAGGAAGGGATAGCAGTGGAGTTGCCAGGTCACAGGCAATGTTTGTCTGGGAAAGGATTGTTGTATTTAAAAATAAATAGAGTTTAACGTATTTTAAACATGTTAATTGAAACGTGCAAAGTCAACAGAAGAGTTCTTTTAGCACTAAGTGCAACAAAACAAAGAGTGGGTAAGACAATATAGATGGATAGTGGAAAGAGAAGCAGCGTTGTTGTACTAAATTTTGATCCCTAACTTTCTGGAATACATGACGTCCTATTCATATGCACAAATTCCACTGCTGATGAAACGTGTAAAAAAAAAAAAAAAGAGTTTTCAAAATTTTTTGTTTATAAATTTCTAAACTGATTGAATCCTGATTAAGGTAATAAAAAACCCCCTCCTATGACCTAAGTTCAGACATTCTTTGGAGTGGAATTGTGCGGTTTGCAAGTTAGACCATGGTGGATTTGCAGCCTTCAAAATTACATGCAAACAAGTTAATAGTTTCAACTTAATAATTTTTTGAACACTAAGTGAGCAAAAAGCTTTTATCATTAATTTTTGTGTATACATTAATGCTGTAGGAGATGAAGACTTCATTTTAACATCAGTTTGCACCTTGAGAGATGCTCCCTTGACTTTATTATGGTAAAAGCCTGGAAGAAGAACTATTAGGTTGTACTTTTAGAAAAATGCATTTTCATGAATTTAGTTTTAAAAATGCTTTCCTCACCTCATAATGTGGGGTGATTTGGGATTGGTAAATTCTAGCAGATCTTTATTCTTTGTGGCATACACTTGTTCAGTATTTTTTCCATTCTTGTGTTTTTTACATGTAGCCAGTCTGGATTATTTGTGGGGAGAGGGAGCACTTTGAGTACTCGCTGCTGGAATACAGCGAGCATCTGAGTAAAGCTTTCTCATAGCTGTGTTTATCTGGCTTTGAGTTATAATTATTTTTTACACCTTTTGCAGTAAGGTGAATGCCTTTTACAGTAATCTGTCTTGGTGTGTGACTGACAGGGGGGAGTCACACAGGTCAGGCACACCGTGTGTGAGCAGACAGAGGCTGGCATTAGCCTGAACTCCAAGATAAAGGTGCTGTGACTCCAGCTCCAGCAGTTTATATGATCACTGGCACTGGTGTATTTTTCCCTGGGGAACCTCTATATACGGGAACATGTGAGGAAGCATATGTGGGAATTATACCTTAAAATTCTTTATTCCTTCCCATTCCTAGTAGCCATTTTCAGGAGCATTTCTAAGGGTGCTCCTGTCATCTTTTGTGCACAGATCTGAGCCTAACTTTGTAGAATTGCTCTGCAGACAACAAAGGGATGCTGCTGCTTGCAGGTATATCCCTGTGTATTTCCCAGACTCTGACATAAAATCTGTCATTCCTTCCTCCCTTACTCTCAGCTTAGACATTAGACTGGATGGGTTAGGGGGTGAGGTGAGGCTTTCAATTAGAACAGGAAGATTAATTTTAGGCATTGCTAAACCACAGCATTTAACTTCAACCTGCTCAAAACAGCACTGCAAGGCCATCAGGAGCAGTGGTGGGTAGGCAGAGCTTGTGGAAATGGCTCCCGGGTTTAGGGGCTTTGGGTGTAAACTCACACCTCAGAGAACCTCTCTGCCCATGTCCCACCAGTGCTGCTGGGATGAGTGTTCTGGAAGCTTTCTCACAGCTTTTCCTGTTGGCTTGGTTGCTGGATTCCGGAAATCTGTGGAAACGATGATGAGTCCTCTTGGCTATTAAGCAGAGAGGAATAAATCCCAAGTTAGTGAAACTTCTCTTAAATCTGTGCAGCCTTTTGAGTCCAATTTTTGGTGCCTCTTTGCTTACCTAAAAGCAGCAGTTTCAGGCAGAGCTGAAAATGTCTCTTGTCAATGAGAGCAAGCTGTCATTGCGGCAGTGAGGTGACAATAACAGGATTTTGGTGCTGGCTGTGGCCCTTTGGCTGCGTGACACAGTGACACAAATGCTGGATGCTGCCAGCGCTGAGGAGCCGGCTGCTCTCCTGGGGGAGCTGCCATGACAACTGCACTGCTGCTGGGGAATGCCCTGCGCCGGGGTCTGTGCGGAGAGCTCGGGGTCGTATACCAGAGGTATTCCGAGTGGCTCTGGAATATTGCAGGCACTAGAGACCCCTTCCTGTACTTCTGCCAGTGTTTACTATTATCACAGTGGGGGAAATATGCAAATGGTGTTGACAGGTATCTGGGAAGGAAAAAAGCTGGTTTCTCTAAAAGCAGATTTTTGTTTTACTTCTTTGATTTCAAGGCTTCATCAAATGAGTCTAACTTTTACTATTTATTTTACTTTTACATTTGGGCATGCAATGTTAAAAAAAAAGGGAAACAACTGCACATTAAAATTTTAATCTGTTTACATCTAAAAAAAATTAGCTTGCTACCTGCAAACACTTGTTTCCCTCACAAGGGAATTACAATGACCTCAGTGGAATTTCTTGTTGTGGCTTTTTTTTAAAGCAGACACTTGCTCCTTCACAAGGTGATTTTTATTGACTTTTGAGGACGGAGGTTTTTTCAAGGCCTTTGGTTTTGTGGTTTTAAATAATGTCTAAAACATCTTTTCTTTCTGATATCCCAATCCTTCTTGACATACATTATTTGGATAACATCATTGTCCAAGTAGCATCTTTACTCGGATAACTAAGAACAGACAACTGCAAAGAGCATGGAAGGGACTCCATTTCTTTATTTTCTTGGATAAGAAATATCTTTTCATAAAAAGAGGAATTATATCATGATTTTTTTAGCAGGACATTAAAACATGGAAATTAAATGCCTCAGAACATAAAAAAAACCAATTTGCAGATGCAATCACCTCAACTCAACAGATCTTCCCGCAAGCAATTAATGTATTCTTAATACAAGAAGCTTTGATATTTGAATGGTGTTTTCAGATGTTCCTGTGAAAGCAATGTGTGTATAGTTAATTGGCAAAAGTCATCAGCATGCTTATGTAACTCTAAGCAAAAATACAGGTGTTAAATGTAAGAGGAGTTTTTTTAGGTTAGGGGCAGTTGTATTTTACATTTATGGCCCTGATGTTTCCTGCACTGCTAGAGAGCTGAAGTACTGAGGAACTGGAGTGCTTGTGTCATTACAAAAGAACGTTATGGTATCACTGTGAGAAGGTAAAGACAAACTCATTAATTGTTGCTGACTAACTCAAGATGTAGTTTTGAAAGTACTGCATTTGTTTATTCTGCTGTCCAGGTAACGTGCTTGCAGGACTTCTTTGGAGATGACGACGTCTTCATCGCGTGTGGGCCGGAGAAGTACCGGTATGCTCAGGATGACTTCGTGTTGGATCACAGTGGTAAGACTGCACATCCTGGACCCACTGAAACAGGAATTCTCCATCCCATTCCCATGTTCAACCCTCAAGAATCAACCCTCATGTGTGATTCAGGAAAATACACATGTTGGAAGATATTTTCCTATAGATAAGAAAGTTTTTTTCAAACCATCATCTGGCTTCTGTAAGCCTGTTAAAATGCACCAACAAACCTGATCCAATTTCCTGCAAAACAGACACTGTCCCTAAAGTTACATGGAAAACAGAATTGAATTATGAAAGGTACAGTCATGGAGCTAATGAATCTAAAATCTGTTAAAGATGTTCACTTTTGGCATCTGTGACTGTAAGATAATTTCCATATTGCTTTCTTTATGAGATTTTTGAAAAATCTCATATGTAGCCATGCTCATTTCCAGTCTTGAATTGTCCTGCCAGACAATTCACTGACTCCAGTCTTGTCTGCTATAGACCAAGTGTTGGCCTCGTAGATATTTTGAGGTTATAGGGGATGCTGGTTAGGGAAGGAGGTGAGACAAACTGGGACTTTGTGCCCCTGCTGTCTGTCTTGGGCAGATCGTGAATTGAACTTACTTATGAAAGTTGTTTTTCTGTAAAGAAAAAATTCGTGATTAACTTCAAGGGAAAAACAATCCTCTACCAGAGAGTTTTGGAATTGTCTTGGAATATCAAATCATAAATATGTTGGGTTTTTTCCTTCCATGTTCATGGAATTGTAGGATGGGTTGGGTTAGAAGGGACCTTTACAGGGACCATCTAGTTCAACCCCTTGGCAATGAGCAGGGACATCTTCCAAAAAAAAGTTCAGGTTGCTCAGAGCCCCATTGAACCTGACCTTGAATGTTTCCTGCGGTGAGACATCTACTACCTCTCTGGGCATCCTGTTCTAGTGTTTCACCACTTGCACAATAAAAAATGGCTTCCTTATATTTAGTCTGAATCTACACCTTTTTTTTAGTTTAAAGCCATTCCTCTTGTTCTATTACTACAGGTCCTACTAGACGTGTTTTTTTCTGTCTTTATTGTTCGAGCTGAGGAACACCCTGTTTTTTCTTTTATGAAAAGAAATTAATCTCTGGTAAAGAAAACTTGCCCTGGCAAGAATAATCAGATTATTCCAGAGGAGCTTCAGGTTGTGAATGAAAGATTTGTTTTTTTTTTTAATAAAAGCGAAAGCACCTGCTGTTCTTGTAATTTTTCCACACGCCATAATTTCATTACTAAATGCTCAGTTGCAGCAAGAAGTACAGATCTGTCCTCTGGCCTATACATTTGGATGGATGGAGGATTCAGCTGGCTCCCATTCTGCTGTTCTTGCCAGGGTGCTGCTTTTGCAGAACTGCTGCATTATGTTGAGTCAGTTAGTGTGGGGGTGGCAAAAAGGGTGTTTTTTAACACAGTTAACAGCTAAAAAATTACTTTATTCTTATGAAGGAGTAGAAGAGCCTGGTTGTATTTACTCACAATGCAAATCCCAGTCTGGGCATAATTCTAATTTCACTAGCAGGTTTTAAGGCTGTAAATTTCCTTTTCCCATTACACAAGGCACAGACTAGTTGAGCTCATTTCCTTGCCTTTATCTCTTTCTTCCCTTTATCTCTTCAGCCTTGAAGGTGGTCCCTGCTTCTTCTAACAACTCTGTGGGTCTTAATGGAGAAAAACAGGTTATGTACATGACTGGCAGGGCATGCAGCTCAGCTTACTTTTTCTGTGATGACATGCCATCCTAATGATGACGTTGGCATCAGGGACAAAATAAGGAGAGAAATGTATGATCCCATTGGCAGCGATTTGCTAACGATGCTAACCACGGGAATTCAAATGTATCCAAAATGTCAGTGCATGTGTGCTCATTGATTCCTTTCCCATTGAGGTTGTTATTTAATGATATACAGCTGATGGTAAATGACAGTAATCTATTGTTTCAGCCTTCTGGAAACAATAGACATTTTTCACCTGTTCAAAAATTGGTCACAACATCAATTTCTTGAAAAAGAAAGGAAATGGCGCTGGCTGTGCAGCCGTCCTGTATGGAAGTGCCATTACAGCAAGAACCTTGGCATCAGCATATGTACAAACTTGATCGTAATAATCCAGCCTCAAGACATGAAGAAATGTCATCTGCAGAATGTCACATACGGTATTGAGTAGCTCAAACAGGTTTTTATGGTGAGCAGGTTAGAGTTGTGAGATGCTCTTACAGCTCTCTTTGACTCAGCGGGGCAAAGATGTTTAGAAACTGTTGGTCATTTTCTGGATGACAAACAGCCACAGTGGTGTGTGGAGGGAGCCCGTGCATTGAACTGTTGCCAAAACCCTTGACAGAGAGTTTGCTTGCTTTGTAGAATGTCGTGTTATGAAGTCTTACTCCCGTTCCTCTGCCATGAGGCACGCTGCGTCCAAAAGTCCCGGACCTTCACGTCGGAGCAAATCCCCCGCCTCAGGTACTACTGCTAGGAAAGAGCTGAACACATCAAATACACAATTTTTTTTTTTTTTTAAATGGGGTAAAAAAAACCTGTTGCTCTGTCTGTAATACAAGTGTTTCCAGAGGGGGAAAAAAAAAACTTTTTTCACTTTGTCTCAGAGATTTAATAGTAATCTAAAATAAATTTGCTTTTTTTTTTTTTTTTTTAAATCCTAGGAAGAAGCATGGTTTCTATTTTTTAATTACAGGCACAAATAATTTCAGTTTATGAACACTGGAGTGATTTGTGCTAATTGTGCACTTGGGATATGTTTCTAGCATGGCACTTGATTTTCCTGAAGACTTATTAACTACAGGGCAGTTAGATATGGTTAAATTCATGTTCATTGAACTAGAGTATACCCTTAAATTTTGAATTTGAAATGTTTCTCTTATACAAGCCAAATATTGTTAGAAATACGAGACTTTGCTGGCTCAAGTAATTTTAGGAGAGGTACTGTAATGTTATTGCCCATTAACAGAAAATTTTTCTTCTTGTGCTTCTTGTAATTTCAAAGAAAGGTGTTCACACTGTGATTTTTCCACCAGTTTGGCTGAACACCATGTGTTCCAATCATTGAGTCTTTTATGTAAATAGAGGGAGAAACTTGGGGTTTTTTCAATTTTTTAACCTCTGCATTTAATTTCTAAATACTTCTTTTTCCCCTGAAATTAAGCTATTGAATATGTAAGCATATGATGCTCTTTTTTGAATGTAACTATAAATGTAAGCTTCTGTGTGTATTCAAAACTGTGACATGTTCCATATTCTCATTTTCACATTTGTTTTGCTTAATTGATGCTGGTTAAAGTCATTTTATCTTTGGGTTCTTTCAAAGTGGAATATTAATAATCTGTTTATAAAGGTTGAATATTTAACTGAAAAGCTTCAAAGAAGGATTGCAGAAAAATGTATCATAAAGGGCAAGTTTTGCAACTGATCTACATTTCATGCAATTCTGTTACCTCCAATGAGATCATGAATATCTATCAGCAGTGAATTTTATGCAAAATATTTAGATATCAGTGCTGCCATTTCCATACTTATTTCTACTTAACCCTTTGGTTTGATTAATTTGAAAAAGGTATGCAAAGTATTTATCCTTCTATTTACTTGCCTTTTTTTTTCTCGTAGTCTTTACTTTTCTTTTATTTATCCTTCTTCCTTCCATGCATGTTCAGAGCTGTTTATTAACTTCTTTCCTTAATGTCTTTTTCCTTTGTGTCAAATATATGAGTACAGTAAAGAGGGGTGGCCACTCCAGTGCTCATTCTTCAGCAAAATCCCCAGGTGAGCCATTACCATCATGGCTGTGTATCACTAGTGTGTCCCTCTCCATTTACCTGTATTTTTGGTGCTGTATTTGTGAATATTTTCGAGCTTGAAACACGCATTTTGCACTCGATGAAACAGAGACATCATGGGTGTCGGGGTTTTTTTTTTTTTGGTGAGGTAGATAATTTCATTGAAATAATTCTTTTTAGTTGTTGGGCATCTGCTAATGGTGTCAAAGTTAAAAATTTAAAGGTATAATTTGACTACAAGTAGAGGAGCATTCTGAGGAGCAACACATGTTTATTCTAAAGCATGTTATAATAGAAAATTTCAACCAGCAAAAAAAGAATTTGTGTGAGAATTACTGAAAAAAGCAGTGCAAAACTATGTCATAGGTTTTAATTTTATGTGCAATTTCTTATTTTTCTTTGTTTTCTTGTATTATTTCGGCCTAAGTTCTAAAAAACCTGAGGAATCTCTTTGAACCTTCAGTTCAAAGTCAAAGTATCTGTGAAACAAGTAATATACAAATTGATTAGCAAATAAATTGAGTCTTTGGGTCAGACTAGAAGTTAACAATTTAGAAGCTGCTCAGAGATTTTTCAGTTTTAAACATTCCAGTGGGCCAAACATGTAGCCTAACGTGTACTGCTTCAGAACGACAGAAAAGTTTGGGGTTTTTCTCTGTATATTCAGACCGGTATGCATGTAGAAAGAGACCTCAAAAGCATTTATGCTTAGAAAATGGATTAAGAAGGTAAGTTTGGCATACACAGGGAATAATCAGCAAATCAATAGCAGTGGACAGGTTTGCGCCAATGCAGGCTGCTGGTTTTTTGAGTGAGAGGAAAAAAAATGCCGCTGTCTGAAATAGCAGTGTCATGGTGCAACCTCAGCCAGCAACTGAGCACCACACAGGCACTTCCTGACTCCCCTGCTGCAGCAGGGTGAAGGAAGTGAATTGGAAGGGTGAAAGCGAGAAAATTCCTGGGTTGAGATATGAGTGGTTTAATAATTGAAGCAATAATAGTAATAGCAACAATGATGCTGTGGTGAACACAACGAAGAGAGAGAAATAAAACCCGAGAAAAACAAGTGATGTGAATGACCAGCTGACCGATGCCGTCTTATCCCTGAAAAATGTGACACTGAGCAGTGTCGCCTCTGCCAACATTCCCTCTTATTTTATTGCTGAGCATGACACTGTATGGGCTGCAATATTCCTTGGATCAACTGTGGTCGGCTGTCCCGGCTGTGTCCCTTCCCAGCTCCCTGTGCCCCCCAGCCCCCTCACTGCTGGGCCGTGTGAGGGGCAGAAGAGGCCTCGATGCTGTGCAGGCCTTGCTCAGCAATAACAGAAACATCCCTGTGTTAGCAGCACTTCCCAGCACAAATCCGAAACGTCGCCCTGTTCTGGCTGCTGTGAAGAAAATTAATTCCGCCCCAGCCAGAGCCAGCACAAGCAGTTGGCTGACTCCCTGTAGATGCAGAATTTTTACATCTAGACACAGGGCCAGCTCCAGCTTTCGCTGTTGCTGCAGTTGCTTAGCAGCTCATGTGATCTCCGAAGGCACTGGCAAAGAGGAACCTGCAGACAGCTCTTTCCAGAAGGATCCTCAGCAGAATGAGCCGTGTGTGCTAGAATCATAGAAGGACAAAATTTGGAAGGGACCTCTGGGTGTCATTCAGTCACACCCCTGGCTCAGAACAGCACCCTTGTCCACCAAGAATAGCTAAGATATTAGCAAAGAGCTACAGTACTGTCAGTGTAGGCTGGGCTCTTCTTCCTTAGACAGTTTTGGGAGGGAAGAATGTTGTGTTCACCAGCCAGTTTCACTGGGACGCTTTGGTGGTTCTGTCAACGCTTGAAGAGCGTGGTAGTGGCTTAGAGACTGATAAAAGTGCCTTACAGTGGTCATGTTCAGGAAGCAGTGACTTTTCTGTGAGCTGTATAAAAGAATCTTTGAACAAACAAAATTTTTTTCCTCCTGTGGTAATAGTTTGTCATTTGGAAGCAAACTCTTCTACTGATGTATCTCAATTTTGGTCATGCAAGAAGCAGAAAAGAGTAAGATAGCAGTTGCTAGCCCTTGCCATTGTCATACCTGGAAATTCTTTATAAAACAAGGATGCACTGATATGCAAAACAAATTGCTGAAGTCTACGGGAGGGTAGTATCCTCTTAGATACTTTCAGCATCTCAAAAAAACCCCCCTTAAAATCACCTATTGTTTTTACAGGCAAACATCATTAAAATAATGATAAAAATATCCTAAATATACTGAGTACTTCTAAAAGAAAAAAACTAAGGTCTTGGTCCTTTAACAGAACTGGGAATATAAATCCAAGTTATCAAACTTCAAGATAGTTTTATTCTGTAGCTAAACACTAATTAGTTAAATCTTAACATCATACACCAGAGGAGGAGATCTTGGTGAAAAATGGGGATTTGTGGAAGTTGCAGTGCAGTCAGCCTGGCTTACTGGCAGGTGGGTTGCCCAGGTTGTAAAAACAGTCCTTGGAAGGCATCTCCCACATTCAGATAATGTTAGTGTGCTGGGTCAATGAACACTTATAAAATAAATCCAATAGTTTAAGAAGTGATGCATAACCCATGGCAGACCTGAATATGTAAAGGAACTGTGCAGGGGTATCTGTTATTTAATTTGAAGCTCAGTTTCTGTTTACCAGGGTTGTTTTTTCTTTCTGAAAAAATAATTCATCACCATAAATCAGCTCTGAAGCATTTTCAGCTCTTAAATTTCTGCCTGGTATTTTTCTGTCCCACAAAAAATGAGGTTCAGCTAGAAAGAAATGATGTCTCATCATATAACGTTGCATCATGTTTGTGTCTGATGGACAGTGTGCTATTCTCTCTGCATAATGAAATTCATCAGTTTGTCCTTTTCAGAAAAATAAAAGGACTGACCTAAGTTATATTCAATACACCAGAGATAACAGATGTCATATGAGGCCTGTCCAAAAATCTGGACTTAAAATGAATGAACTCTTTAGGTCAAGAGTTAGTAAGTCAAGTCTTTATGTTTTCACAGACACTTGTACTTATTGGAAGCTCAAAAATAACCTACTAGCTTTTCTCTTGGTGATGTTTTTTCCCCTAAATCAATATTTTCTGAACTACTGCTAAAGTTCTCTGTCATGCAAACAGTTAATTCTTCTTGTCTGTTTGTTTTTCTTAGGGAAAAACAAACAAACTCGTGTTCTGTGAAACATTCTATCTACAAAGTAAGACATTGATCCAAACTGAAGAGGAGGAGGATCAAATAACCTTAGAAACTTTTTCTTTCTATAAATTTTACAGTGTGACATCACAATTTATTCTGTAATTTTTAAAGGCTGTGGCTTTTTTTTTCTTTGTTTGTTTCTGTGCCCAAAACTCTTCCCCTGGCAAAGGACAGAATGGGCCTTTTTAATGTCTGGAATGACAGTGCAATATTTGTGTGTCTTCTTGATCCCATATCCAGCCACATGAATTTTCAGGGTGCAATTTTGTGACATGAAAATGTATCATTTATTCCTAAACGCTGAGGAGTCTGTTTTGGTCTTTGTTAGCAGAATTCAGTGATAACTTTCGATTTTTATTCATGTTTTTTTTCCATTTGTTCGCTTCTATTGCTTTGGCCAGTTAATGGAACCCCAAGCAGTCAGTTATCCACCCCAAAATCTACAAAGTCCTCCAGTTCTTCACCAACGAGTCCAGGCAGCTTTCGTGGACTTAAGGTAAGTACAGGAACCATAAACCCCCTAAATTCCATTATTCATTGACTGTCTGACACTGGTGCTGAAGGAAAAGTAAAAATAAAAAGCTATGATTTTGGAGGGTAGCCTTGCTATTATGATTTTTGCTCATATTAAGTGGAGAGTAGATCTGAAGTAAGATTTTTGTGTTTTGTCTGGGTTGAACACTCAGCTTAGGAAAGGCAGAGCGTGGTGCTGGCTTGAATATGCCACTTTGTCCTCCAAATTTTCCATTGTTTTGTGGACTGCAGAAATCCTCCAAGCAATTTATATTCCTTCAGCCTATATAAATGTAGCATTGTCTTTTCAATACCTTACAGTCTTATAGCATTGCCCGAGTTTCATCTGAAGCAGACTTATTTCTCCCTGGCACACAATTTCACCCCTCAATCCAGTCTCCTGCCTGAAAGCATTTGAGGGCTCTCTTTGGGAGCAGCCTGATGTCTGGCAGATTTTTCTGTATTGCACCATGAGATTTCTCTTCCTCTCCCGCTTCAAAACTGGCTGCATTTGCAGTTCTTGGAGGCTGCTCTGTGCCTTTTGCTCAGTGAAATAAAAGGAACAGTCTGGAGCACAGTGGAGCATCTCGTTGCTGCATTCGTGCAGCTGTCCTTTCAAGGAGAATTGTCTTATGGAATCATCAATTGCAGCCTTTCTGGAAGCAGACTGGATGGTTTGCACTGATTATTCTGATCAAGTAATAGCTCCTATTGGTGAACACAGCATTTGTGAAGAGGCTGCATAATTCTGTGGAAAACTGTTTTCTCCGTTAAGAGACTGGCTAACGGACGTGATTTGAATAGTGCTCAGATTTGGGTTTTGACATGCTAATTGTTATCAAGTCTTGTTTTGCAAGGACTATGGCACTGGTTTCTGCCAGGCTGTTGTGATAATTCTGACAAAGGATTTTGATTCATTTAATTTATTTGTTTAATTTATTTGTTTGATTGTTCAATTTTTTTATTAATTTTGAATTATATCTGTAACTGTTTGGTTAAATAATTTTTAAGAGCTGTAATAGTTCTGACATAGAAAATTAGAACTCTGTGTCTCAAAATCTGTCTGGACAGCTCCTCTATGGAGCTTGCAGTAGAGGACACCAGAATCATTGGGCTTGAGGCTCTCAGCTTGTCTGCACTATATTTAACAAATGCTCTTTTGTCTTTCTTTAATGAAATTACAAGTTTAGAAACGAGATCCTTTGCCTTGGTTTTTTCCACCACTGCCCTGTCTGCTTTTAGCTGATTAAAGCCCCATTAAGGCAGAGAGAATTCTGATAGCAGCAAGCAGTTCTCACCAAAGTGGACATCTCCCCTTTCCCATTCACTTTCACTCAAGTAGGCTACTGTACTTTTTCAGTTTGGAATTTAGTTGGTGCTGGATACCGATGGGTTTTCGTGTCAAATAATTCACCCCCATATGACCAAAGAAAACAGCAAAACCAAATTAAGCGTCTCAGACCTGGTGTGCTACTGAGGTGTAGTGAGTACTTCCTCTTTGATTCCATTAGGATGCATCTGTTCAGCAGGATTGTCCCAGCTGTGCTCCTGAGACTAAAGATAGGGAAAGTTATCTGGTGAATCCAAGGGGGAATTCCGAGAGGATCAAGTGTGCTGTTCAGTCACACTTGTTTCTCGATTATGTAGTAGTAGTAAGGACTGTTTTGGGGAAGTCTAAAACCAGTAACAGGGGAGGCATGGTTTTATGCAAAACCAGATTCTTTTAAGAAACCATTATTTTATGCCTTTTTGTAGAATTGGGGTTTTTTTTGTTAGTCTGATGAGAAGAACAGGGAAAGCAGGGAGCAAGTTTATTATTTGGAGATTATTGCTTTTCCCTGTTGTTTTATAGTTCTTTGTTGCTAAGACTGCATTGCTACAGAGACAAGCAGTCTGGCTTCCTGCACTTGCACAAAGAAGGCGCCACGACTACAGCTGAATGAAAATTTAGATATAAATACCATGTCAGTGACAGAATAAGGTGTATTTTAGAGTTCTCTGTGTTTGAGAGTTCAATATTTTGAGTGATTTATTGTGCACAAATCATATATGTTTGTTTTTGTAGAGGGTGAAACAGCAGGACTTAATAATAATGGTTTTGTATAAGCTTGAGGCAGCAGAGAAAGGGAGCAAATCAGGGTTGATGTTTCTATTTCCTATAAAGAGCAGAGCATCAGAGCAGCTGCACTTGAACTGCACTTTAAAAACTGTTTTATTTAAAAAGCCAGAGTAAAGTGGCATATTTTGCTATAGATTAGAACCTGGCTAAGCTTCTTGTAGTTTGACAATCAATGTAGAGCACAAGTGATAGTGCTAATCATCAAGGCAGCCGACTTGCAAAAATACTGATTGCAGCAGCAATTCCTTCTCAGTCTGACACTGAGTCTTATATCGTATTCTCCGAATGCCACTATTCCTTTAAAGAGACATCTCTTCATTCCCCAAGGATTCCTTCTGCTTCACAACACTTTGTTCGGAGTGGTGTGTTCAGGCACAGAAGATTCCTCACAGGAAACCCTCCTTGTGAACAGTTTTTCTTCAGAGGAAAGGGCCTTCTTTCTGTCCTTTTTAGCTCTTCCAGCCAGAGTGCCTTTGTGCTATTAATTGCTCAGTACATACAGTGAGTCCAGCATCCCAGGCTTGCAGAAGTGTTTTAAACAGCAGACTCTGAGGTTATATTGAAGTAAGGAATTAATGTTATGTCTTAATAATAGTAAACACAACAGCATTTCCCCACAAACCCAAATAAAAGCCTTTATTCCAGTAAATGACAAATATGGATACTATGCACCCAACACACTATATATTCTTATTCAGGCTGTTTATTTTTAATGTCCCAATATTAGTCTGTAAGTAAACATTTCACTTAGCAGAGGGTTTGTTTCAAGGTGAAGATTTATATATAAAAGTTAACAACTATGGGCATGAAGTAAACGACTACTCTGTGCAGTGTTCTCTTTTGATCAAATGTGCTGAGTTTCTTATTTTTCTGTTAAATTCCCATGGAGATAAAATCTGGCGCATGGGTAATGGTGCATTTGGTTGCACGGGACAGCTGGCCAAGAGGAGTCCTTTTGCCGTTCTATAGGCAGTGGAAAGGTTTAACATTTTTCTTTGATTCTCAGTGTGCATTTCTATGCAATGCTGTTAGGGGCGATGTGACTCTTAGCTCTTCAGTACATCTGTTATTCTGCACACATTGTACCATAAAAATTGTCCAGAGACTAGATTAAATTTGGAAGTTGGCGTAATTTTGGAAAGTGGTGTCTTTACTTCCTTATGCTGACTTTGATTGTCCCCTCCTAAAATTAAGGACCACAAAGTCTTACAATCTTTTCAAAAAGAAAATAAAATCATACAAATAAAGAGGCTTTACAGTTGAAGCCTTTCGTAGACTCACAATTAATGCTAAATAGCTCTGTGTTTGAATTTGTCTGGGTATTACTTTTGCAATTGATGGACCAAATGACCAAAGTGAAAGGGCATTAGAACCTGATCCATAACTTAATAACTTAAGTACTTGCTTAACTTCCAGCTATTGAGTAGTCCCTTTGGCTTCAATGAGGATGTTAATGTACTTAAACATGCGCTTAAGTGATTTGAAGTATTAGTGCCTATCTTCATCAAGGTTTTTAATCTCTTCAGCGTTGCACGCGTGTGCTTTGTGTGCAGTTTCATATAAAGATTATTTACATGTGATTATCCAGCCCAGTGACGCAGGGGCCATAGCAGTTCATAGAGGGATTCTTTAACTGATGCATTTGGTGAATTTGCAATTCGTGTTTAAGGATCGCTTAAAAAAATACTAAGTTCCTGTCTTACACATTATATTGCTATTAAACATTATAATAATAAATACTAACAACATCGCTATGAGATACTGATTATATAAATAATATTTACGTTCAGAATGTCTTTTAGCCCCTTCTTACTACAGCCTTTCAGGATGAATTACAATGACATAACCAAAGTGCCCCCAGATTTCAGAGAATACTTCTGCAAACAGTTAATTCACAGTTTCACTAAAATACTCATGCTCTACAGTTAGATTCATCACCATCCCATGTAGGTGCCAAGGAGTTAGGTATTTCCTTCAATATGAAAAAAAATTCCCAAATGTTTCCACAAAGATTCGTGTCATGGGCAATCTAATACTGAGAGCAAAGGTTTGCCAACCAAGGTACCATTCCACTGCAAAAGAATATGGGTTTCTATCTGTGGGTCCTTCCTCACACTCTAATGACGTAAAAAATGAAATCCCACCAGCTGTGGAGTTGTGGCAGAGCTAGGGTTAAACCTGCCATTTCAGATTCTGATCTAACACCTCAGCCACGATGGCAGCATTAGTTTTATTTTATTTTTGTATTCATTTTAGCTTTGTTTCCTGTTAATGTTTGCTTCTTTCTTGCGGTAAGAACGAATGTGCCCAGTCGTGCTCTGCCCTGATTACAAGATTGGAGGAAGTTGGAAGTGTGGGCTAGATGTTCCCATGTATTGTCACTCACTGAAAACCTAAAATAGCTTACTAATATTTTAGGCTGATGACTAATACTTGGCCATGGTCTTTTCTGTTATCTCTGCTTCATGCTTGAAGAAAATGTGACTGACTGGTTAAGAGACTGACTCATGATTTTGTACAAATGTCATTTAACCCAAATGTCCTTGTTCCTAATCCTTGTTAAACTGACAGATAACTCAGAAAGACAGCAGCATTAACATAGCCTGGGTTTAAGTTATTAGCAAGGAGCAGAGTAGTAGCTGCCTTGCTGTTTGATGCTACTTCTGTGCCAAATGCTGGTAAACTTCATTGTTTCGGAGGCTCTGCAAAATTAAGTTGTACAGCTTCTAGTTACTGTACCTTTAGCTGATTTGGCAGCTCAGCTGCCACTAGAAACTTAAGCATTCATTAGCATTTCATGAGCCTTTAGACAATATCCCTATCTGTCAGTTCAGTTCTTTCCCTGACAATAGTGTTAATGATTTAAAATATTCAGCAGTGTAACCAGACAATGTCAGCTAAAACGCAAAATGCTGCATTTGCATTCCCGGTGTCGTGCAAAGCCATTTCGACAGACACCGAGCTTAAGGCAGAGAAGCATTTTAATCCTTCCTGTGGTGAGTGCTGAAAACTACCATAATAGCCCATGAAGAAAACAAGATCTGGAACTTCACAGAACAGCAAGAAATGTTATGTAGAGGAGGGGGAATGATCTAAAATGTATTTTAATTTCATGCAGCATCCCTGTACGTAACTGTAGTAGGAGAGCTTATAAAAGTGGTGCACAGAACACATCCGGTATATTTTACTATTTATGGCATTGATTCCTATGCCTCCACCCCTGTTCAAAATAAAAACTTACTGTTCTTTATGTCCCTGGGCAGTATGGCAGGATGACTTTAAGTAGAATCATGAAGATTCAGATCCAGTGCCAATTAAGTTGTTAGTGCAGGAAAATCAGTTTTCTTCAGCTGTCTCGCTTCAAAATCATTTAGATATTTGGTTTTTTACACTGTCAGAGTTACTAAAACTGCTTCTGTCTGGATGCCTATCAGACACCTAACTTGAAATGCTTGTAGGTGTCTCAAATCTCCACATCTATAATAAACTAAAATATAGCCTCGTAGATTGCTAAATAAATCTGATTATCATAGATGTACCTGGCCATCTAGGCCAAAATTGTAGGTGCAGCTGAAAGGATTTTTCTTTGCTGTTTACTGAAATCTGTTCAACTGCTTATCTAAATAGGAATATTGGGGCTGAATCTTAAATTGGTGCAAGTGACAATGATGCATTATGATGGTGATGAACTGTGAGAAAGCAAGAATGAAAATAAGATGGGAGTAGAAAAGTAAACTGACTCTGTATAGGTGTTTTTAGTGTTTTGTTTTTTTTTTTAACTTTGCTGCTTTTTTGTATGGCTCTTTCTTGTGATTACCGTCAGAAATTAGAATTTGTTGTGTACTTCCACAGATCTCCCCACATGGTGGATCTTCTTCCAATGTGAATGGTGTACCTGAATCACTCCGTTGCCAGAGTCCCGAAGGTAGGACACCAATGATTGCTGGCAATCCTTGCTAAAATTTTGCTGTAGGTGACACTTGGTTTAGCGCTTTCAGATGGTTTCTGATGACTCCAAATCATTTTCTGTTCGGAAATGTTTGTTACCTTGTTGGACAAACTTACGTTGGAAAAACTGTCAGTGTGTTTTATACATCAAGGCAGTAAAGTTAGGAAATAAATTTTGTTAGTATTTTTTTGTCCAGGGGTAGCGTATCACTGGACCTTGCTCTTCAATAGTCACTGTTAGGGATTTGACTGATTTTGAACATGGCCTCCATTATCACCAGAAATGTGTTTGTGGCTGGATTGAAAGAGGAACTCTCCTTAGAAGAGCTCGTTGTGCTTCAGGAACAACTCACCTGTCAACTGACCTTAGCTAAACTTTACCTTTCATTCCTTATCTCTGTAAAGCAATGTCAATTATTTTAAAATACTTTTAAATTTCATGTTGGAGTAATGTTTTTTATTTAAAAATACTGAAATAAGCATCTTTCAAAATTACTTGCATTTTGGACGTTTTAGCAGCACCTATAAGAACTTGAAGGAATTCAGCAGATAAAACTTTTTGGGTCTTTTATATGCATTGTAGATTAATCTTATTTGTGTTTTTGCTTTGACTTTCCAAAAAAAAAAGGTCAAAAAAGTAATTTGAGGTCAGAAAATTTTAGATGAAAAACTTCTAACTGCATCCATTACTTTTAGAATATGCCTATACAAAAACATAGCAAGAGATTTATTTGTGTGTTCAAAGATCAAATAACTTTGGGTTCATCTTGTTCTTCTTTACACTTGAGATAAAACCAAGGAAACTGCAGTGAAGAAAACAGCTTACTTTTAAGTTTTGTTTTGCATTTGTGACTGTTTTGTATATGTGGAGCCCATTGGGGATATATTGCATCCTGCTGACACTTCTTTTCAGCTTGCATTGTGGACTTTTTTTTTTTTGCAGGCTTGAATGGAAACAAGTTCTCAGGGTCATCTACCATTCTTGAGAAGTATAAAGTGGGGAAGGTGATTGGTGATGGCAATTTTGCTGTCGTAAAGGAGTGCGTGGAACGGTGAGCAAGGAAACTGTTCAGTCCTGCTGTTTGTTGTACTGGATAAAGCCCTGTGCATTAACATAATTTCCTAGGCAAATGTAATGAGGTGAAAGCGAAGAGCAGTTGCAAAAATATGCACACATGTCAAGAGAAATAGGCATAGCAAAACATGCAGAGCTTCCTGTGTTTTCTTTTAGCAAAGGGACATGAGAGCAGCAGAGAACCATGGCTTTTTATCCCACAAACTAAAGGAGGCATCACCTTCTCATGGTGCCTGTAAAGAAAAGCCCTCAGCTCTTGAAGAAGTCTCTCGCACTACAGATGGCTGTGGATGACAGGAAATTGTATGTGGCATCTAAACAGAGTTTGAGAGACCCCTCTTCTGCCTCAGCAATTCTGCTGCTGTGGTGTCCCCACTGCCTGCTGCTGACATGATTTTTCACAGCTTTCAGCATTCTGTGGGTAGAGTGCTCTTAAAGACACGCAGTTGTTGGCTATCAGCCTGTGCTGCTGGCTCCCTTGGGCTGGCTGCTTGTGTTTTGTGGTGTGGTGGGCAGCCAGACACTTTTCAGATGAACCCTTCAATATGCCAGAGCCTGAAATGTCCTTGTGCCTGGTTCCCCATGGGGTAGGCAGGATACCCCTGCAGACCTGTGCAGTGCTGCTGCTCTTCCTCTGTGAGCTTTGTGTCACACTTTGCTGCCAGTGCAAGCATAACAGATGATTTGACTGTCACTTTCTCAGTGTATTTTTTTTAGAACCACCTTCTGCTATCTTCATCAACCTGAGAGCTACGTCAATTTCTTAAATATTATGGGGAATCTCCAACTTGTACGCAAATACTGGGAAACCTCAGCAAATGACTGTGAAAAACATAAATTTTAGAGAAACATTCTATTATTTGATCTTCATCTGCAGGTTTTAGTTAAATTGAAAGAAAGATAATTCTGAATGGAACTGAGAACTGAGGTTAGACTAACAGGTCTGTAGTTCCCTGGGTCTTCCCTCATGCCCTTGGAAATGCAGTGTCAGCAAATGGAAGGCCACTGCTTCCACCCTTGTGGTCCTCTGACTCAGGAGACTGGGCAGCCCAACATCTGTCAGTAGCACTGAAGACTGAGGCAAACAAAAAAAGCATTCCATGCCTTTGCTTTATCTTAATCTCTGTTAGTCAGGTGACAGTCTTCAGCAAGTTCCAATGTTTTTTTTAGAGTTCCCTTTGCTACTGGCATACCTAAAAAAGCCTTAGAGTCGTGTGACTCAACACTGGCCAGTTTCAGCTCTAATGGGGCTTTGGCCTTTCCTGTCTTCTCCCTGCATGCACAAACCTCAGCTCTAATCTTGCTGCAAAGCCCCACCTTGCTTCCAAAGATCCTCTTGAGCACCACAAGGAGTTCCCTGCTCGGCCAAGCTGGTTTTCTGCCACTTAATGTTTGTAAAAACTGAAATCTCCCACAAGAACAAGGGCTACTGATCCAGTAATTTCTCATCATTACCCAGAGAGAAATTCATCAGTGCTTACATCCCAGCCAGGTGATGCAGTAGTAGACACCCTCTACACCATCTCCTGTGTTTTTCACTGCCCTATCCTCACCCAGAGGCTGTCATGAAAGATAGCAGATTAAAAGCACAAGGTAACATATTTATTTTCAGAAATATCAGCTGTGCATTTTGGAAATCACTTAAATCCCACTGGAAATGGGACAAGGCCTCCTAAATCACTGAATGTCATCTGTGCTTTTTGGAATGAGGAAACTGGACCAGAAAAACAACCCTCCAATTATAAAAATTTTAAAAAGGCGCAATTAATCTTCAATATCTAGTTTTTTATGTGATCACATCTTTAGTGGAACATTATTAAATTAATTTTATGTAAAATAAGTATACAACAACAGTTGCTAATAATAATGATGAAAGAGGAAATGCCAGCCGTAAATGCTTCTCTTTTAATTCCTATTAATTAATTTCTAACAGTGTTGTGCTAAGAAGCCTTAGCTGTGGAGCCAGGATCCTATTACACAGCTACCAGCTGTGATGCTCTACAAAAAGAAGAAGGTGGTCTCTTTTGTGCCTGGGTGTCTGTATATAAAGACATGAGTCAACAGATGGGCACTGACAGCTCGAGAGAAGAATCCCAGGAACCTGTCAGACAATGCTGGTGAATGACGTGCAGTGATATTAGCACACAAATTGCGTGGATTATATCCACCTTTTTTTCTTGGGTGCTGTGGTAGAGGTCATTTCCAAGAGGGATTTGAAGTTGTTGGATGAATTGGCTTCGTGAATGTTAACTCCTCTTGCTCCCAGCATGAGTGCTGAAGGTTTGCTAAGGGGGTGATCAGTTGTTCGCAGGCTTTCTGATATAATTTGTGGTGTAAGGTGCAAACTGTGATTTTTGATTTCCACGCTGTATTCATAGCAGATCTTACAGCAGGTCTGTAACATGAGAGGTGGCATTTCACAGATCCTATTTAGATAAGGGCTTCTATCGAAGGACCAGATCAGGGTTGTAACTATGACAACCTTGCAGATACAGCTGCACTTCCAGGGCAGAGATTCTCGCATGCACTTTTTCAATAATGCATAAATGGAATGTTAGGTGTTTATTCAGTTCTTTTTTCTCTAAGGTGCTGATTTTGACCAGTTGTATCTAACGCCAAAAGCACAGTGAAAATCACCCTGGAAGTTTAAAAACATGCCTGACTTTTGCTTTTGTATCTATGTCTTGTTTTCCAGTGCTGTTCTGATGCACACTAGAGTCTATAGGCACAATACAAAAGAGCAGCCACTTGGTCTTATGGCATTTTCATGTGATTTTTAATTCATCACTAATATAAGTTGTTTAAAAAAAAATACGTTGTGTTTCTTTCTTTTTCCTCTAATTTTCCACCCTTCTGGAGAAATGGAGATTTTTATTGCTTAAAGGGGTGAAAGACAAACAAGAGCTCCCTTCTGTGAGAGTATTTGCTGAAAACAGTAATCCTTTTTTATTTTGTATGTGACCCACCCTGTTAAATGTCATGGGACTTTAGATAACTGCTGCAGAATTCCACAAAATACTGAAAGAAAAAAAAGAAGTATGTAATACCAAAGCTCAAAATCAGCACTTAATAAATTCTACAGGATTTTAAACTATCTGTAACGAACTATGGGATTTTAGCCCTGTCGAATCCTATTGAATTTCTCTACTAGGCTATCAATCTTCACACATATTTATGTGTGATTTTATCTTCAAAGCCCACCAGTTGAACAAAGCTAAGTGGAAGGCTGAAGGCAAATTTTGCATGTTGCCTTAAAGAAGTGGCAGAGTTGTGCCAGGTCACAAAGAAGAAATTGCAGCTGGATCCTGGGATTAATGCACCAAGGGAGCTGGGCTGTGGTAGTCAGGGAAACAGCAGGCACAAATGCTGCTGAGGAAACAAAAACCAAACCCAGGTCTGCTCCGTGAATTTTCTGTCAGCAACCTCCATGGGCCACAGCACGGTGTTATGATGGTTTATTCACAGAAAATGCCACAATTTTTCTAATTAACGGCTCTCGTGTTTTTCTTGCTTAGATCCACAGGAAAGGAGTTTGCCCTGAAGATCATAGACAAGGCCAAGTGCTGTGGGAAGGTAGTGTACAACAATTTGCATGTGTACAGAAGCAGCACTTAGCAGCTGCTCGCTAGTCATAAATGGTGGGTGTGTTTGGGTTTCCTGACTATTTTCAAAGTATCTCTTTAACAGGACAATAATGTATCCAAGAAGCAAATAATAAAAGCAGTGAGTGTTAGTCTACTAAATAACAGAGAAAAACCAAACTAATTGTTGTCTATTTTATTGGACTGACAAAAAAAATGCTAATAGGCATCCAGAATATACTGGATGATTTTGATGTGTAAAATGCGAGAGTGGAAATTTGCAGCTATATGTTTATTTATGTAATTCCCATCCCACTCTGCCTCTTATTTGTCTCTTTTTATGGCTGAACGTGCTCCTTTGATAAGCAGGACATGGATTTGAAAATAAATTTTCACAACCATTTCTTTCTGTTTCTGTAGTATCACCTTCCTGTATTAACAAAGATCTCTTGTGTTCCATAAGCTTTCTTTTTAATTCAAACTTTAAACAAAAAAGTCAAAAAATTGTCTCTTCAGCAGAACAGCATCTCATACTGAAAGCAACTGAGAGTGTCAGACCTCTTCTTTCCTGTCTTGCTTCCTGAGAATAGATATTTTAAAAAGGGAGAAAAACTGCCTCCCCTCTTTGTGTAGTAAGGAGCTGTGTGATGCTGTGATGACTTCCTGTTAGTAGAGGTCTTCAGACAGAATAATTTTATCTGTGCAGATTTTACACCATGTATTAGGTGCTAGGACATGAGGGTTTCATTTTGCCTCATATTCTCTAGGTTTGTTTAGAAAATTTGGAAAGGAATCATAAAAATGTGCAGCCACAAGAAAAAGTGCTAAGATTGGCTTTCTGAGATTAAAATGTTGCAATTTCTTCAGCTGTGGAAAGGGTGACCCAGTGTGTTCCACTGCAAAAAAAATTTTTTTGGATGATGTGTACAGTTTGCAACTTTAGATGGTTTTCATTACTTGTCTGAGTCAGCTGCTTAGGCGTCATAAATTGGAATGGTCTAGAGATAGATAATGTATTTTACACAGTAGAGTTTAGAGGAATTTTCTATTTATCATTCTCCTTGCTTTAAAACATACATTTAAAAAATATCAACCCCATGCATGCATAGTTGCCTGTTTTAAAAGGACCTGTGTCTGCACAGCTGGAGGCTGTTGGGAAGATGTTTATACCTCTTAGGGCAGTGGCAGAACCATCCTGGAAGAATTCCAACAAATTAAATTTTGTTACAGCTTATTCCTTCCTCACTCAGTTCCACAGCCCTGCCGTAAAAACACCCATCCAGCCCAGTTTGGATGATTTAAGTGATGCTCACTGCTCCTTGATCTTGGATGTTCAAAAATTTGAGTCGAATTGACTGTTTTCCACAAGTGGCTTAAATGCTACTTATACAATAATGTCTCTGTTAAAAAATCATATTAATATGCATATTATTTATAATAATATATTGCACTATTCAGGAGAGCACCATAACGAGTTTTGGAATTATTATTTTTTTACATGGCAAAACATAGCAAGACAGTGGGTTGGTTGGAAATAACTAACTACATATTAGTCAGCATTTTTCGAAGACAGATTTTTAAACAGTAGCTGAACAATATTTTGGAGCCTTATAAAACAATATTGTTTATTTTAAGTATTACTTACGCCTGAGCCTTATTTAAAGCAGTTAACAATTTAGTCAAGTGAAACAAAGAGAGCACAGATAAAGCCATTGTGCCTTAGTTGTAATTAATGGGTCGGATAAATTGATTATGTTAGCTGTACTTTAGGTTGAAAAAAGCTAAAGATTCTAGTTTTTGCTTGGACTCTCAATGTTAGTTTTGAATTTCCAGGCTTCCATCCCTAAGGCTTAGTATGCTGTGGCCATTCACATCTGTCTGGTGATGAGATTCAGCATTGTGTTTAACAGAATTGCTTCCTGTTTGTCTGTTTTGTTTTTTCTCCAGAGCACTTTGCTTGGAGCAGGCATATGTTTGTTCAGAGTGACAATTGCTGCTCTTTCAAAGTGAATTTCAAAGGTGTGATGGTTTAACCCGTGTGTGCCGCACCGTTCTCTCACCAAATGAGATGCACGCGTGGCATGGGGGTTCTGAGCTGTGTAGCCACAGAAAGCTTTGCCAAAAGCACAATGCATCCGTAAATAACCCTGGAGAAAGAAGTTGAAGTGGTGTAAGATCTCCAGTCACTGCCTACGCACAGTGGATCACATCTCCTCCTAATGCTCTGCTCACAAATGCATGAAGTGCATGCTCCTTATCAGTGCATTCGACATGGATAAGTTCCCAGTCCAGTGACATGATTTGGTACCTGCCAGGCTGGAAGGATACTCGTGTTTGATGCAAGCATTGTTGCTTATTTTGCAGAGAACCTAAATACAATATCCGTATTCCGATATTTATAAAGGAAAACTAAAGTCATTCTTCATGTGGAAGGGACACGTAATTTTTTTTTGCTCTCCAGTGTTAAAATGTTCTAGAAAACAAGACATTTGAAACTAGTTTGTTCTCAAAAGCCATAACTTCCTCAGAAGCACAGGGAAGGGGAAATTAAACTCAGTCTGTGTGCTGTTAAGCTGTTGGTGTCACAACAATTTAACTGAGCTATTACACATTTTGTAGATTGTAAATCTTGAACAGACATATAAAATGAACCAAAATTCATAACCAAAGCACTCAGAATATTTTTTTTTCTTGAATATATTCCACAACTTTTTAAAAAAATAAAGTCCTTGGATATAAATCCTAGGTAATCTGTCCTTGAGTAACCTGCACTAAATGAGAGGTGAAGGCTGGAGAGGATCAAGAACATGTTAACTACTGATGAGGGGTGACAGGTTCTAATGATCCATCTTGGGGGCAGAAAGGTTCTGAACTTAATTTCACCTCATAATACCCACATAAGAATATAACCTGCACTTCCTGAACTGCTGTCATGTTCTGGGGTCTTTTTCGGAGATGCCCCATTCATTATGTGTGTGAAATATATTTTAAATTAAATGTGGTCAGCGATGAAATACAAGTTAAGACTTAGCAACTGAAAATAACCTTCTGTTCTATAAATTAATCAGCAAAAAGGGTGCTCACTGATCAAGAGAGAGGCTGATCAAAGGAAAAGTGAATTGGCAAGTTCCTGTTTCAGACAAACTTCCATCCTCTTCTGAACAGGAACACCTGATTGAAAATGAAGTGTCTATTCTGCGCCGAGTGAAGCATCCAAACATCATCATGCTCGTAGAGGAGATGGACACCCCCACAGAGCTCTACCTGGTGATGGAGCTGGTCAAGGTAAGGCTCAGGGGACTTTATTTGTCTTTTCTGAATTCTCTGTGTTGGTGTGAAGTCTGAGCAGTATCTAGGAACGCTAAGATCTTGGGAGGTATAATCATACAAGGTTTCAGTGGCAACCTGCATTTTTAAATCATAAAAATACACTTGTCAAGCAATTATATTAATGGGATTTCTCTCTCTTCAGTTGTAATTTGACTATTAACATAGATTTGAAGTAATTTTGCCATGTGCACAGTCTAGACAGAAGTGGATAGTGGGTTTTTTATCGTGCCTACAGTATGCAGGGGTGATAGTGATATGCATTTACTGACAGAACACCTGCATTTATTTCACTATTCTCATTATTTAATAATGTGATTTAAAGAAATGAGCTCTCTGTAATGAATTTATTGAATAGATAAGACAAATAGTTTAAACTCAAGCGATTCTCATCCTGGGAAACCAAAACTCAAAATAACTCACCTGTTTTGCTTATATCAAACAGTTCACCAGAGCAGATGCTGCTTTTGTACATGTACAGAGAAAACACAAATATTCATTTTGCTGTCACCTTGTGAGCCAGACACACGAGTAGCATCAAGTTCTAGTCGTGCATCCTCTTGTCTGAGTTCTGAACATGCACAGCAACACTGCACATCAGCTTGACTGGCATGTCAGATACAAATAACATACAGCAGAAGCAGCACTGCTCATTTTTTGAGCAGCACTTCTTATTTCTGACTGAAGAACTGTTACGGATTCAGGAGTCCCCTCTAGAATGGTTGCCAGACTGGGAAACCTCTAAAGAAAGTGTGTAGCTGTTGAATTCATAATTTCTGTAGCCTACTCATCTTTCCTCCTTTCTAGAAGTTATTTTTATATCCTATAGGCTTTTTGGGGTTTCAAGACAGTATTTTTTTATGTTTTAATTCACCACCATCTTGGCCTGTATTTCCTGAATTGCTGCTTCTCTTCGGTGTGCATTGAAATGCTTGGAATGCCACCCACAGCTCCGACAGATCACTCCTACAGATGTATCCAGGGAAACCATCATGGAGACACCCACATGAAATTTGTTGCAATGACTGAAAATGCCGCATCAGTAACTCCCTCACACGTTGTTGTGTATTCCCAGAGGAATAGGGCATCTGTAAACAGAGCCTGACACATTCAGAAATCACCTGGAGGTTCTGCACTTTGATGTATCTCAATCAGTGCATTCTTTTATGTTGAAATGGGCTTATCTTTTTTGTCCTCTTCCACTATGTTTATTTGGTATTTCTTGCAATATCTGCAGAAATTTGAATTTGCTGAATATTTGTTAGTTAGGGGTTTTTTTTATTATTGGGCTGATTTATTTTAGGCCTTATTCAAAATCAGGGCTATTTGTCACTATGTTAAAGGTATTATACTGATAAGATGAAGAAAAGGGAAGCTGTATGCCTGTACCTATACGTAATATAAATGAGTGATCAAAGGTAGGAAGATCAATGGAAAAAAAAATCTGTGATTTGCCCAAGCTCAGGCACCAGAAGCCTGGAGTACAGTTAAGAATTTAATGTAGATGACCCAAGTCCCAGTCTAGTATCTTGACAAGATCATCTTTCTGCAAAAAAAATTTTTTGTTGCTATTTAACAGGAATTAGAGCATGTCTTCTGTGAAGGAAGATTTTACATGTTTGTTTAGGGTTTGTTGGTTTTTTTTTTTTTTTTTTAAATTAAATACCATCTTAATTATTTTTTAAACAGTGATCTTTTTCCTTTCCATTACGTAGGGAGGAGACCTATTTGATGCCATCACTTCATCTACAAAATACACAGAGAGAGATGGGAGTGCCATGGTCTACAATTTAGCCAGTGCTCTCAAATACCTTCATGGTCTCAACATTGTGCACAGAGACATCAAGCCAGAAAATCTTCTGGTACGTCCCATTTATTTTCCAGTATTTTCCCTTACTTTGTTCTCATTAATGCAAATGCTTGTGTGTAAATGTCAAGGAGCACAGCAGAGAACAGCAGGCATATTAATTTAGAGTAAGTATGTGTGAAGTAAATCTTTTGCCATGAGATAGCAATCACCGTAATGCAGGAGAGCTGCGCTCAAACATGTCCTTAGACCTATCTTTATTTACATTTTGATTGGCTGCTTTTTGGGTAAGCAGGAGTATTCTCTCACAAAACAATGAATTTTAAAGCTATGCCAATGAATTATTCATCAGTTTGCAAGTGGGAGAAAGGTGGGCTTCGTGCCATTTCTTCAATTTCTTTGAACAATCCTATGGTCACCATCTGAAGCCAGTGGTTTTTTCCTTTCACTGTCATAGTAGGATCATCTTTCTGATGATTTACCAGTATTCTGGCTGGGAATTAAACCTGTACATAGGTTTATTCTTTTCCTAGGCAACTGACTGCTTTTTCTTTCAGCAGAGACACAAAATAACTGTGCTGACAAGAATTCCCATGAAGTCTGCTTTGGGAACTACTTATGCCACAGTCCACAGAGGGTATCATTCCCATTCTTGTCCATAGAATGGGATCAGCATGTGCTGTCCTACTTATATGCAGAGGTTACACTTGTTCATTACATATTGGATATTAAGTGTCATGCACTGCATGAACAGGACCATAATCTCCCCTGCCTGAGGCATTTCTTAAAGTCTTTTGTGGTGTTTGTCAGTCCTGTTTAATGAGTTTGCATCAAGAGCAGGAGTCACGGCTTATCCCAGGCTGGATTTTGAACTATTACAAGGACAGGGCTACAAGCTGAAAATATTTCCTAATTAATAGTCAATTCTCTCCCCAGTAATTCCACTGACAGTGTTTAGCAATTTAAATAAACCCTCAAATAAATTAGATTGTTTAGCAAAAGGGGGAGGTTTCTCCTGGAAAATATAGTCACAGCAACATGGTACTTGGGAGAGAAAATGAAGGTGGAAGTCTCACATATTATTAGTGCATCTCCAAACATGGTCCAAAGAAATTTTAAGCTCTCATTAGTGATTGAATCAGTTATAAATAGGCACAAATGCCCTTTCTGCCTAGAAAGCCTAAAGAGATTACTCAACAGATGCAAATCTTACTCACTGTGATTGACAGCGGCAGAATGTTGAGATAACATCCTGGTATTGAATGCAAATAATTCCCATCAACTGCTACCTGTAATTGCAAGTAGTTAGGTTTTTTTGCACAGGGTCATCCAGCCCGTCTGGATGGGAATTCGTCTCCCTTTGCTAGCCATCCATTTAAAAACCGCAAACCCTAAGAGTAATAGCTGATATGAAGGTGTTTAAAAAGGAGAACAAGTGTTTCCATTGCTGATATGAATTACAATGAAGAAAGGTATTGCAGTGCTCAGTTGTTTGAGGAAGGCAAATAAATTCAGCCATTCTGGAGATTATGGGGTCCTCCATTCTAGAAACTAGATGCCTTTGAAATCATGTTAATATGAACATTTTACTTTAAGAGTGAAACAGAGATGAATTTATTAGGAGGATGCTTCCTCTGTGTTGGTCTGGTGTGATTTACTCCTGCTGTCATGCTTGTATACCACTTTTCTTTCTATCGAAAGTCAGCTTCTTTCATCAATAAAATGACTCAGTGCTAGGTTATTTATGGGCCTTTTGGTAAGGTGCAGTTGGGTCTGCACAGAAACCTTAACTGGACTTGCTCAGACCAAGCACAGGGAAGACATTTGCTGATGAAAGACCCAGTATGCTGACTAGATTTATGCTAAGTTAACAAGATGTTAAACAAATCTGATTGTAGCTGCCAGTCCCATTTTAAACTCTAGGTCCCAGTCAAATGAAAGTGGAGTATTATATTTTACTGAATATATTTAAAACTTCTCAACATTCAAGGACTGGCTTTTCTTTTTTCCCTCTAGTTGCTCGAGGCTGTGTCATGGTCTGACCTACATAGCTGGCAGACAGCTCCATTGAACACTTGTTCCAGCTGCAATCAATGGGAATATCATTTTTCTCTTCTTTCCCTACAGGGCTGTGGAAATTACCTTTTTCCCATCTTCTTGGTGTGGTGATGATGATTTCCCGAAGAAATTAGAGGATATAGAAATGCAGATGTCCTCATTCTATGTTAATTTCCCTGATTCTAGGTCTGTGAATATTCAGATGGAACCAAGTCTTTGAAGCTTGGAGACTTTGGACTGGCGACGGTGGTCGAAGGCCCTTTGTACACTGTCTGTGGGACACCCACCTATGTGGCTCCAGAAATCATTGCAGAGACAGGGTGAGCATGACTGGCTACAACACAGGCCTTGTAACCACTCATTTTTGGCAGGCAGCTCCTGACTGTTGGAAGATCTAAATGCTCCAATAGGCTGGCCCTCTGTTGTTTTGTAACCAAGCCATCCGTGGGCACCACTCCCAGTTCCTCCAAGAGGCCAGTATCCTTGTTATCCCTGCTCCCAGAATTCACCTTTGCCTCCTCTCCCACCTCCTCAGGACCAGCTCTGGTGCAGCTTTGGTCCATTTGTTCGTGCTCCCTGCCTCACCTCAGCATCCAGAGCCCATTGTACCACCTGTGACAGCTGCTTGGGGAAGAACAGACAGGGAAAACACAGTGTTTGCATTAGAAATGGAATCATTTATATTGGAAGAGGCTCCAGAGGTCACCTGTTCTCTGGGCAGCTCTAACTAGATCACGCTGATTCAAGTGACCCTGTTTGGGTGACACATCCTCTTTGATAATAATGGAACACTCCCATTATTCTGTACTTAACAGGTCATTGCATAAATACAAAAAAATTTTTGTAAAATGGTAGATTTTCACAAGTCCTCTCTCTTTTTACACCTACTAGAGCTCCATTCCATGCTCTAGCTGACTCTTGCCATGGCTGTGACCACTCCGAATTACCTGATGGGGGAGGTTTTGTTGTGTTGTTTCACTCCTTGTTCAGTGCATTTGTCGCATTGAGAAACATTTCACAGCTGCAGTGAGCTCCGGTGTCAAAGGGCACCTCGTCTGTGTGTTTGAGATTTTGACAAACTGAATCCATTGAATAGGGGAAAAGACCTCTTTTTGACTTCCAGTGTTTTAATTTCTGTGCTTTAAAAGAAAAGTGCAGTTCTTTTTCCCTGTGTTACTCACTGGAGAGGCTGGAGAATTGGTGTGTCTTGTTGCTTAGCAACACATGATAACCTTAGAGATAGTTACTTCACTGTAGGGACTGAGAAGGCACATCCTTGTCTTTTATCATTAATGGTTCTGGATTGGGAAACCTGGATACTGACTTGGATTTGAGTATATTCAGAAGACCCTAGAGAGCCTTGAGGCTTATGGTAGAGGGAAA